>BJFM01004235.1:35428-64310 GCA_016586285.1 Arothron firmamentum | reverse complement strand
ACACACACACACACACACACACACACACACACACACACACACACACACAGGTATGCGTGCAAACAGAAAGGCTTTGGTTTGACTGGGAGTTTGTGGATTATTGCAATACAATAGAACGTAAAAAAGAAAATCTTTAGGAAATGATTATCAGTGTGATACGTCTGATGAATATGTCAGATTTCTTTGCATATTTTACAACGTCACAGAAATTCCACAGTAAACTATTTGTAAATTTGCTTGAATGCCCATTTTCCCTCTGTTAAATTCCAACAAATGCCCAACTTCAAATTTTGACAGTCTCCCTTTAATTAATTGCTTGCAGCATTAAATCTTAACACTGCAGCTCTTATATTAAAGCCGCGGTGTGAAACTGGGAGGTAACTGGGATCTGCAGCACACAAAGCTCACCAGTTTGTGGGTAGGAGCAGAAATGTGAATATAAAGACCTGCTGTCAAGTCGACTCTGTGAGCAGCTGCTTGAGTGCAGAGAAACTGACACACTCAGCTGAGCTCACACACACGCAGGCGTGTACGCATGCACGCACACACATATGCTTTGTGTTTCTGTCTTTGTGAGGACTTTCACGGGCATAATGTATTACCCAGTCCCTTACCCTAATCCTGACCATCCCAACTCACCTGAGCATAACCCTGACCCTGACCCTGACCTTGACCTAAACCCCGTTCTAACCCAACCTTAAAACCAACTTTTAAGCCTCCAACAGGCCTTTGAAGTTGTGAAGACCAGCCAAAGTGTTCTCGCTCCGCTAGTAGAATGGGTACTCAGTGTGCAGCAAGTACAAGAACACACACACACACACACACACACACACACACACACACACACACACCAACACACAGTCAATTTTTTTTCTCTTTATAACAAAACTAAATATGCACGAAATGTATATTTGTGTCTTAGACACCACACCTCCGCCCCCAGTGCCCCGCCCCCACTTCACCATCATGCCATCATGTTTTTGCTGCGCTCTTTCTTTTCTGACTCCTTTTTCACCGTTTCCTGGCTTCGCCTGGAGCTGCAGTCTAATGAGCACGTGGCAACCTTCTGAGATTTCTTGCTTCGAGGGAAGATGGGAAATCCATATGCCGAACTGAGGCGACCACAGTGGCAGCTGATGGCCGTGGACGATCAGAAACCCAGCCAGAACCCCAAAACAAACCGAAAACAATCTCTTCCCATCTACAGCTGCTCCATCAAAGTGCTGATGCACATTTCTCACATCAGAGAGCAGATTGTGATGAAGAGTCATGAATATGAATATGAAGCAAAAAGGCTTTTTTTCCCCCCCTCATTAGTGAGATGAAGTTTTCCAATCTTCGCTTTGATTATCGTGCAGGACGCTTTTCTTGCGCATTTGTGGAATCTTTCAATAACCTTGAGAAAAGAAAATCATATATTATATATTTCTTTTTTTTTTCTTGACCGCTTTATCCCTGGTGGGGTCACGGGGAGGGCCTGCTGGAGTGAACCTGGATGTGGTACCAGCTCATCGCATTTGGGGATTCGGTACCTTGCTCAGGGGAACCTCGACGGTGCTCTACCTCTAATGCTACCAGTACACCATCCATCTTTTGTCCACACTTGCCTGCACCAAGAACCCAACTACCTTCAGGACTGAGATACTGAAAACTTGATGCAGTTTTTATTTTTTTTTACAGAATTTACAACTGAAGAGCAAATTTACGGGAAAGGTTGTGTTCAATGTAAATGCGGTCCTCACTTAAAAAGCCGTTAAAGGAGACATATGTCTCATCAACAGACCTGCTGCCTAAACACTTTTAATATTTAAGATCTTAAATCAGCATTGCTTGACATATGGTCCAACCAATCAACATTCCAGACATCTGGTGGGACATCAGGCACTGGTAGGAAGTGCAGCCCACCACAGTGTGAAAGAAAACGTGTGAAAATGTACAACAACCCACTCCAATAGCTAATTCCAATCATTTAAAGTGCCACAGTGTTCTCATTGGTAAATTGGATGATGAAGAAGAACAGAAAGTGGCATCTACTAGCAGAAACTGAAGTGATCGTACAAATACAGCCTCATTTTCTAACAATGACAGATTTTTAAATGGTAGTGAACAGAAGCGATAGCGATGCTAAATAAAAGAACTAGCGAAAATGTTAAATCTTAATCTCCAGGTTTCTCAACATCTCACACGGAAACCTTGAGAGCAGAAAGAGGGAGTTTCTGCTGCTCTGTATATCTCTGATAACCACAGGAAAAAGTCTGCAGGCAGTGAATTGCTTTGACTTCTCATGGCTACATCGGCGTGGAGTGATGGTGTCAGATGTGCGACCTCTGACATCAGTCAGCAGCGCTCTGAAGTAGGGGCACACAGCAGAATACCTCTCAGCAACCTACCAGTTACTGACATGTAAAATTCTTTTTCTCTTCTACTGTAGGTGCATATTTTCAGGCTGATTTCTGTGTGATACCTTTACAGTTGTGTTATTCGGCCATGCACACACAAATGAATGAGTTCTAATGCATTAGGGTGAGTTTTAATTTCAAATGCAGTGAGCAGCACTGCGCTAAATGGCTGTTCATCATCCGACAGGTCCAGCTCACACAGGTGACAGGAAAAGAATGCATGGTGGCGGGTGTTGTGTTAGACAGCAGGGCAATGGAGGAGAAATAGCAGGCATGTATATCAGAGGGTGGGTAGACATTGTTCACAACTGATGGCTACGGGCTCACACAGTTAGTCAGTGAATTACAGCCGCGGTGACTCAGCTCCAGTCCCCTCAGTACTCCTGCTGTCATGTGTCCACTGGATGGCCCCATTTAAATGCATGAGAACGCCTCTCAAAGCCAGCATAAAAAAGATTAAAGGAGACCCTTCTTTTATTTTTATTTCTCATTTCAAATTGGTTCAGAGTGAGAGGCATAATCTCCACGGCCTGGAAAGAGAAGGGTAATGGTAAATTGTTGCTTTCATTAAAACTTCAAGGAGTCAGTTTCATTGTGAAAGTTCAAAGAAATGGAAAATGTGAGGCTGCCGTCTTTCAGTATCTCTGCTTCCGCCCGGTCGTCCTACACCGCAAGCTACATGGAATAACAGGCGATAGACGACAACAAACAATCTTGTTCTCGGAACGTTCTGTTGTCTTGATATGTGTCTCTCTAGTGATCTCTTTTCATGCTCGTGGAGGCCATAATGAAGCGTGGCAGTGGTCGCCTCTGGCCACCACACAACCGATACCACTGGTTTGACCGTGGTCTATATTGCTTGCATGTTGTCATTTTATGTTTTATTTTATATTATGCATGAGGTTGAATTCGTATTTTCTGTCCAAGATCTTTGGAATGATCGTTTCCAGACTCCAAACACGCTGTGGCCATGATTAACTCACATCTTTGCATTACCTCAGCACGTAAAAAAAAAATATGCGGTTCAACCAGCAGCAGCATTCGAAGCATGACACATTAATCTTTATCAAGTTTTCCCCGTCAGCTCACATCCCAGCTTTGCCAGAGTTCATTTTTTACTGCTGATGTAGTGCCGTGTAGGTGGCAGCGCACCGAGAAACCTGGACTTCAGACGGATACTAAGTTGTGTTTAGGCGTTTGTGTGCTTCTAAGCTGAATGTTCTTAAGCAGCAGCTTTGTCTTGTTACGTAGCTGACACTTTAACACTTTAACTGTTCTCCTACAGCTGAGCATCAGTGTTCTTCTGGGACGGCTACAGAGCAGCCTGATTTTCATCGCTGCTGGCATAAAAACAAGAACGTGCATGTGGGAGAGATCATGATGCTTCTCACAGGGGGCATGTCACACTGATATCTATAAATAAGCCACAATCAAAGTTCTCTCGGCTTTGTTCAGCTTATTTTTTGAGCTCCATCCACCCAGCGCATGGAACTGCTCAACATTGCAGGATGATTCTGTAAAGGTGCTGTCAGCGTTGAAGCTGACTTGAAACAACAATATTGGGATTTACCTCTTTGCTATGAAATTCTCTGCTACTTTGACAGCAGCGTTCCTCGTGATGATGGCACAGACTGCTCCGTCTCTTCTTGAACTTGTTATTTTCTTCTTGCGGCGACTAATTGAAGATATTAGTTGTTTTAGAGTATAGAGCATCACTAAGCTCCAGGGCAACGTTTTCTTTTCCCTTAAAGATTTTTTCCAGAGTTCCATAACACATTTAAGGATGCAAGGAGGCTTAATTTCCATCTTATCTCCACCAGTAAGCAGACCCCCCGATGGGCTTTTGATTTTATTAATAGTGTTGCCAGCCGCCTCCCTCCTGCAGCTCTGGTTCTTTCGTGGCGTGTAGGAGCTTCTTTTTGTGGACATGGTAATGTTAGGTTGCACGTCTTGCCTCCTCCCGTTTCTTTGGTAATAGGATCTGCAGTTTTTCCATCTTTCCTGGAAAAATTGGTGGATGTAGAGATTTATTTAAGAACACCGTATGACCCTTTCCGATACTGCTATCATCCATGCAAAAGGACCTCTGTAGCAGGTCTCTGTCATCAGTGGTTCCTTCAAAACTCCCATTCATCCCCAAACATACATTTAGATCTTTAAGGAAGCTCAACTTAATCTGCGCCTTAAGATATATGATGGACTTTCGTTGTTACTAAGTAATTCACTGAAGCTAAGACAACATCTTTGATAAATTTCCCTCTGGTATGAGATAAATTCAGAGAATCAATGCACATGTCTAGATGATTGGTGACATTAGGAGATGTCTTCAGGTTTAAGGTTTAATTCTTTTTTGTTGATGCCAAAAGCTGTTCTAGTTCTACTATAAGACTACTACTCAAAGAAACCTTTCTGAATTATTATTTTTTGCTTCATAAATTGTGATATATGGACTTTAGGATCCCCTCCTGGGCTACTACCTTATTGTGGTGGAGGGGATTGTGTCTCCCTTGTAGTAGAGCTCAGTTGTCTGGGGCTTTATGCCCCTGGTTGGGCTACCCTTGGCAAACAGGTCCTAGGTGTGGGACCTGTTTGCCAAGGGTAGCCATGTCCTAGGTGAGGGACCAGACAAAGCGTAGCCAAAAGCCCTTTTATGATGATAAAAATAAATGGTTCAACGTTTCCCTTTCCAGATGTGGGTCACCGGGGCCCCCTCCTGGAAACAGGCCTCGGGGTGGGGCACGATGGCGAGCACCTGTTGGCCAGACCTTTGCCCATGGGGTCTGGCCGGGCTCAGCCCGAAGAGGCAACGTAGGACCCCCTTTCTGTGGGCTCACCACCTGCAGGAGGAGCCAAAGGGGTCAGGTACACTGTGTTTTGGGTGGCAGTCAAAAGTGGGGACCTTGGTGGTCCAATCCCCGGCTGTAGAAGCTAGCTCTAGGGATATGAAATGTCACCTCTCTGATGACTAGATATTGTCGGCTTCACCTCAACGCATAGCAAGGGCTCCGAATCCAGCCTTCTTAAGAGGGGTTGGACTCTCTTCCACTATGGAGTTGCCATTTGCCAGAGGTGACATGCAGGGGTGTACTTGTTGCCCCCCGGCTCAGTGCCTGTGCCTGGGGGGACGGATCCTGACTTTTTGGCCTATGGCCCAAACAGCAGTTACGCGTATTCACCCTTTTTGGAGTCCTTAGAGGGAGTACAAGAGAGTGCTCCTTCTGGGGGTTCCCTCGTCCTTCTGGGTGACTCCAATGCTCACGTTGACAGCGACAGTGAGACCTGGAGGGGTGTGATCTGGAAGAATGGCCCCCCTAAATTAAACCTTGTTGGAGGTTGACAGGCAGATTGGTGCGGCACCTGCAGTGATGCAGACTCTGCACCGATCCATTGTGGTGAAGAGAGAGCTAAGCCGAAAGGAGAAGCTCTCGATTTACCGGTCGATCTTCGTTCCTACCCTCACTTATGGTCATGAGCTTTGGGTAGTGACCGAAAGAACAAGATTGTGGGTACAAGAGGCTGAAATGAGCTTCCTCCATAGGGCGGTTGGGCTCTCCTTTTGAGATAGGGTGAGAAGCTCTGCCATCCAGGAGAAGCTTGGTGTAGAGCTGCTGCTCCACTGCATTGAGAAGAGCCAGATGAGGTGGCTCAGACACCTAATTAGGATTCATCCCAGGCGCCTCCTTGGTGAGGTGTTCAGAGCACAACCCCTCCGGTAGGAGGCCCCTTGGAAGACCCAGGACACGCTGGAGAAACTATGTCTCTCAGCTGGCCTGGGGACACCTCAGGATTCCGCCGGAAGGAAGTAGCTGGGGAGAGGGAAGTCTGGGTTTCCCTGCTTGGGCTGCTGCCCTCGCGACCCCACTCCGGATAAGCAGAAGATGGATGGATGGATGGATGGGCTTTAGGATAATTAAAAAGCAGCTTGAGACCCGTTAGTCCTTACTCAGCCATCAAAAGCCAGAATTTAACTGAAAAACAAATTTTCAGTTAAATAATTGCTATACTTTACTGTACTTTTATTTCCTTTACAGCTTTGCATTAGGAGGCCATTATCCTCTAAATGTGTTGATTGTTGTATTATTTAATGCAAGATAATACTATAATTAATAGATATAGCTTCCTTTGTGTGATCATTAAGGTTATATGTATTTTTTTAAAGAATAATAACAAATATACTATCACATGTTTAAAGAGGTATATTCGGCTACAAGCTTCAACAGAGGACAACATGTCAGATGTATTTGTTATTACAACAGACTAATGATGCAACAGTGAACACAACAACAAGCTGTTCTGCACTTTCTCTTAAATATCACTCCAGCTCAGGCTGAAGCTCTGCTGAGGATTAGCCGAAATCATTGTATTAATCTGGAAAATATTCAGCCTAGCGCAGTAGAGATGTCGTAAAAAGGGCTCTAATGCTCAATTAAGGTACCACACACAAACACAAAAGAGCCACGAAAAGGTGGAGAAGCTCCAATGAAAAGTTCTGATTGTCCCAGTTTGATTCTCTAAAGGTCAGTCTTCTTCAGCCTGACCGTAACATTTCAAACACACACACACACACACACACACACACACACACACACACACACACACACACACACACACACACACACACACACACACACACACACACACACACACACACGGGGTGATCTTTACAGTCAAGCCTGCCAACTGTTCTGCAGATTAAATACTATAAAGTTGATGTTCGTGTATGTGGAACGAATACAAAGAGTGTGTGTGTGTGTGTGTGTGTGTGCGTGTGTATAAAACATCTCCCACCCGCCGTCCCTGGATGTTCCTGGAAGATTGAGGGTCCTGCTATCTTAGCTGTTCCTAGCACTGCACTCTTCTGGACAGAGATCTCAGCTCTGTGGCCACTCTTCCAGCTTCGGCGGGGGGGGGGGGGTCACAGCCTCAAGCTCGCCGATGACCATGGGGACCGCTTGTCTTCTCTCCCCACATCATCTCCAGCTGCTCTCTCAGATCCTGGTGTTTCTCTGGTTTCTCATCTTCCTTCTTGTCCTGCTCCTTGGATCCTGCCTTGTGGATCACAGCTTCTAGTGCTCTTGTACTTGCTCTTGATACCAGCCACGTCCTCATTTTGCAGGTGGTACATGCCATGCAGATGGATGAGATGATTATTGGATGAGAGGTGAGAAAATGTATGTAACATATTGCTGCTGGATCGTTGAAATGAAATATGTACAATCAGGTTTTCATTTGAACTCATAGTCAATGGCCAATTATTCCATTTGTTTTGAGGATTAGTCTTCCTCGCCAGGAGTCCTTCACACGTGCCATGTGCAGTTAAAGTTGCAATGGCGTCAGGCATTGAGATGCACTTTCCAGTCAGTCTTCTCGTGACATTTCTCAGTGGGTGACAGCATCTGTCTGTGAAGGGCTGCTGCCAAGAAAGCTTTGAATAATCACTTGTAGATTTACAAGCTTATCCTGATTCTGTGAGACTGGCTGTAGCCATAAACCTGACAGAGGCCTATACACAGTGCTGAGAATGAGGGGGAAAAAAATCATGATGGGCGCTTTTATATTAACACGGCCACATCAATCATTTGGCATTAGCATAGAAAAGTGTTTCCTTTGATTAAAAAATGACAGCGGCACCAGTGTACATTAAGCTGCATCAAAAGCCTCTTTCATGGAAGTTTGAGTGCTCCACTGTCGGTTTTGAAGCATCAGAACAGAAGGACAACAGAATTTTACAGTTTGATGACTTCAGAGAATTGCTTTGCACGCAGGCATGCGGGAGCTGCACGGGTGTCGCTTTTATTCAGAATGCTCTGTTCTGACTTGGCCTTGAGATTGGACGCGTCAGGTGGCTACGTGAGCGTAGCACTCGGCTCAGACTCCACGTGGCTAAAAAGCGACTGGCTCTGCTGATTAACATTTAGTGAAGTGCTGAGTCTGTCACCATGTGGAACGGTTTAAAGGAGGTGAAAAGGCTAGAGGATTTGTGTGCTGCAGGTCAGCAGTCTGCAGCCACATTGTCAGCTGCTTTAATAGCTAAATGTGCCAAAAGTTTTACTAAGGGGGAATGAGAGATATTAAGAAAACTTCAGCTCCAACATTCAGACACTAAGACAACTGCCTACAGAAAATGAGATTAAAACCACATCAACAAACAGAATCAAACAGTTCTGGATGCACGTCTGGCCCAGTATCTGTCAAAACCTTCACCTGAGCAGCAACTTAAGCTTTAAACTTATAGCCCTCTTTTATGACAATCTGAATCCTAAAACATTAGATCCATAATGTGCTGCTTCTCTGCCACCTTTTCATCAACCACAAATCTTCTTTTTGCTGTGTGCTCCTTTTCCCCCACTTCTACTTCTGTCCACTCTAGTAGAAAACTTTTTTTTTTTTTTTTAATATATGCACACAGCTCAGATTAGTGTTTTTAATGGTGTGCACATGCCAACGTGCATTCTATATTTCTTCTAGGACCATAGAATCTTTTCTTTCTGAACTGTTCTTCTTTGGAGACACTTCATAAGCACAGCTTCAGAGCATGTGACGCCTTCTTCAAGATGCAACAGACAGTGTTTAAAAAAAAGAAGAAAAAAAAACCCCACATCAAACCTTTTAGAATATCTATTTTTCAGAGGATGCAAAAAGCAACACAGGACTTATGCTGATGGAGTGTTCATTCATTATAGCTTTTCTCAGGTTAAATGACTGACCTGAATTCAAAGAAGGAATTCACTGATTTTGATTTACTGTCCGGAATTTGAGACAGTTTTCCAGGTTACTGTTACAGATTTTTACATCAAAGGGTGATGTTGATTAATATTTGGTAACATGATATTCCGATCCCCCTTTGTTTGCTATCCTTTATTGTACCGACCCAACAGTTCCTGCAGCAAGTTTCAAAAGCTGAGAATTTTAAACTCTTTATACCCACAAATGGTAAACCACTGCCATCTAATCTGCCAGGATTTGATCTTCTCATGCAGGCGAGTTTAAAATGGTCAGTTCAGTTTTGCTATAAATCAGACTACATCACAGTTACAAAGCTCAAACCCTGTGAGGAACAAATTCTGGTTTCCATTACAGACCACTGAAGAGCTGGCGATGCTAATGCAGCCCTCCATTTGCTGGTGGTATGTGTGTGTCTATACGAATGTGTGCTTATAGGTGTTTTTTTTATTTTTTTTTATTTTCATTTTTCTGTCAATGTAACTGCAGATAAAGAAAATGTATAAAGGTTGCCAGAAATCTTTGCACTAAACTCCAGATGAAAAATGTTGATGCTCACGGAGAGGCTTATTCCCACACGGTCAATTTAGCATGACAGCAAATCTAAATGATACTTTAAGAAGAGGGACAGAATTGCATGAAAGGAATACCACAGAATCAATGTTTGGCTATAACCGTCACATTATCTGTGACAAACGAGGCTGTTGAAGGAATCTCAGGAAGTCAGCGCAGGACACCGTGATTGATCAAACACTTAATAATCAGGCACAATGAATTCTGGGTGGGAGAGTCAATTTGCTACCACAGATCCGAAAAAAAGGACATCAATCTACACACTGACCTATAAAATGGAATTTATCTCTAGTGTATAAGTGTTTTTTTAGGAGGCCACAGTGTGGGCTAATGTAACACAATGTATTATAGCTATTTATTTTATGATGACTTCCACATAGAATGGAAATAACATGTGTGAAATATTTTAAGCTGGACCAATTGTCAACATGCAAAGCTATTTATTATATTCAATTATTTTGTTAGAAGTATGTTCACAACCACACATAAACAATGCAATGCAATGCTTTTCATTGTTCAATTAAAGCTCGTTAGTGAGGAGACACGTATAAATAAGCAACGCGCCGCAGGCTGCTTCTTACCTTGCACGATGAGGTAGACCTGTGAAGTCTTGGCCTGCTGCTTCGTCTGTATGGAGCATGTGTAGGACCCCTCATCAAACACATCAACCTGTGTGGGAGAACACAGAAGAGCAAATTGGCCTTAAAAAGGATAGAGTCCTGCCGCTTTGCCTTAATTAGTGTGTGAAAGTCTGATAATATGGTATTAAAAATGATGAGCAATTAGAATGGAATATTTTGAGTGCCTAAATGAAGTTATCACATTTGTTCTGTGATTACTCCTCGTAGTTGCACATGTTTGAATCCTATGGTATTTTTTCTGTGCTCTTCATTTTGATTTCCACTGCTCCACCCCACCACCTGCTTTCCAGCCATGCACAGTTTCTGATGGAAGCACTTCAGTTGTTGCTCCTCGCCTGCTTCAAATATTAAATAATCCTACACTCAAATACCTCTTCATCAACTCACCCTGAAGTGAATTATGTGCATAGTTTGTCCACACTCTGCTTGGGGTCATCAAAAACAACGAGTCACAGAAGTCAAACACAACACTGGGCATCATGGCGCCAAAACCACAACTTGTACCAACTTGTAACATTTAAACCAAGACCAGGTGTCAACAAACACCTGCAAAACAAGTGTTTGTTGACACCTGCGAAACAGGAAGATCCGTTCCTGTTCCATCCTCCACTCGGTGAAACCAACACTTGAGCAAATTCACACAATCAAACAGGTGATCCCAGGCCAACGCCAGCCTTCTTCTGGTTCGGGTGAGCAATTACACACACACACACATAAAAAAAAAAAAAAAAAAAAAAATATGGCTACTACAGTAATGATCTACAATCTTTCTATGTCTCCAAAGCAAATAAAGAGGCCACCAGACTACTGTTAAAGTTAGAAGGCAGGTGTAGCTTTATAAAATCATTATCCTTTTCTGCAGCATCTGCAAAAAATAAAGTTCCGTGTCAAACCTGGATCCACTGCCATTAGTGAGTTGCAGCCCCTAGGGATTACATTTGGTGCATTTTTATTTTTAGTATATTATTTTTAACCAGCTGACAACTTATGGTATTGTTATGGGTCATGGGCAAGTGTGAAAGTGAGCCAGCAGTATGCCTAATACTTTATTTATGACAGGAACTGCAGCTGATGCAATGGTGATTTCGGCAAACTTGGTTTGCGGTAATAACAAATTGCTTGTGCTAAAATCAAAGTAATTATGCTTTATTATTGTGTCATACGTAATGAGTTTAAGACATTCTCAGAACAGATATTTTACAAAAACTTAAACAATACATTCTAAAATACTAAATGAAACTACAACAAAAAAATTCAAAGAAATACTAGCCTGTACTATAGTTCCAGTATCATTTCATTTTTAACACATAGAGTTCATATTCAGATCTTTTTGATTGGAAAATTTCATTGTCAGTGCACGAAACAATTTGTTGTTTAAGATTAGTCTACAATCTAATAACGCACTAGACCTTTGAAATTGATTTCGCTGCAATCCTTTAGTGTTAAATAAAACCCAGATCCCCTGAACTTGTAATTTATCAGATTTGTAGTTTTTCTATCACGTCTCAAATTCTTAGTCAACTTTCCACTCGTGTGGCCCAGTTTCATTAGTCACTGTTACCTTTTGAATGCGCAGGCTGTACTCCAGCTGTCCTTTAGTGACCAGATCCACCCTGGGATCCAGGGACCACTTGTCTGAGCCAGCGAAAATGATGTTAGATCGATTGAGCCAGGCCACTCTCGACACTTTGTCATCAACGTAACACCTGAGGGCAAAAAAAGAGGGAGATATGAGAAGGTGACACAAGTTCTCAGAACAAGTTGACTTGGTTAGTGGAGCCAATGAGACAAGATGTGGAAGGTCACTATGTGAAATGCAGCCTTGTAGCTAATGAGCTCTGTGGCCCTGCTTGACATGTTCCTCTGCGTTCCTATATGCAAAGCCCATGTTATACAGATTGTCATGTAGAAACTCATTAGCTCACTCAATAACCAACTAATTTTGTGGTATGATAAAGACATAGAGCAAAGATTTAGCATTGAGGCTTGGATTTGATGTGACTGGTTGAGAGCTTCGGGATAAAAGTGAAAAAAGCATGAAGAGAAGATAAGTGAAGAAAAGAAGAGAAGTGAATTACTGACTTTAACAACTAGGTGCACAGAAGAAGACAAATTTTGGCTTTATTTGAGAAATACTTGAGTAGGAATACTACATAAAAGCCAGTTTCCTTCTGATGCTTGTTCCATTTCATTCATCTCACTTCACTTTTGCTGAGGTTGAAATATTTCTTCTGGGTGTAAAAAATACATCTCCGTTAACAGTGAGGCTGTGTCTGTAAATGAGGGAAGAAAGAGGAACACGTCCATTTGCACACTGCCAGAGCAGAAAGCCGAGTAAGCTCAAGCTCAGATGTCTCACAGCGGAGGGTTGGGAGCCACTCCTCTGCCTAATGAATACTCGCAAATGTGAAACGACATCGGAATGTAAGCCGACAGCTGATGTGTTCCACATGCAAATTTACAGGATTCCTGAAGGATTGGCTGTGAGGACCATTTGGGAGAATGCTGCAATGCTAAAGAGTAGATTAGTGAGGCAGCGGAGTGAGGCTGGCTGTAGCAGGTGCCCATGGGGTGATGCGCCGAGTTGGTGGCACCATCACCCCAGCTTGTTACCCAGTGGGAGCTGCCTGTCTGAGTCACTGAAAGCTGGTACCGAATCCCTGCTCATGGCCTTGACACCATCTACCTTCCTAATCTTAAAATTTTCACCCTGCAGTCAGACATGTTTTCATTTATAAGGAGATATATCTAAAAATAAAAAAAGCATGGTTCTGTCAGTTCTACGGAAGTGCTGTAAAAGTACCAGTACTTGTGTAAAAAAATAAGTTCATGTATATCAAAACTACTGGAGTTAAAAGCCACATGTATCTCTTGGAAAATAGAGTATGTGGGTGTCATCCCTTATGTGTATTTTACACTGTGTAGCAGGGGTGGGTAATTATTTTGCCTGAAGGGCAACATTGGGTTTTAGATCTTGATGAATAGGTCAGCCAGGTGCAGGAAACTAACACTCCAAATGAGGACTGGAGGTTAACTAAAGATTGTGCTTGATGTACCTCACCTTCTTGAGAGGACATGTTAGCATGCGAGGGGAAGGGGGGGTCTGAATCTTTTCCCAACCAATCAAGATGACAACTCTCGTAATTTGGCTTTTGGAGAAATTATTGTGAAGGCTCTGCAGGCCCGATTAAATAGTTCATTGGGCCACACATGGCCCCTGGGCCTCAGTTCTCCCACCTCTGCTGTATAGACTCAGATTGGTTGAATGCGTATCATCATCCATCCAACCATCCATCCAGTCATCCATGACGGTTTTGCCATTTATTCATATTCTGGGTTACAAAAGTACTGGAATCATCACTGGGCTGGTACTAGGATTCAGTCGGATGCGGGGCATATGCATCATTCAGTCATACACTCAAGAAATGGGACAGTTCAGAGTCTCTGATCCACCAGAGTATTCAGGGAAAACCTTGCAGACACAGAGGGAATGTGCTCGCTGCGCACATATGGCCTGAAGCCCAGACTGTGACTCCACTGCTGTGCTGTCCCCATCCTGGACACTGATAAATATCACTGAAAGTTCCTAAAAATCACCCACATATAGGTGGAACAGTGACGATGTCTGATAATGCCACAACACCTCAGTAAAGTACTGATTTAAAGAGCCATCTTAATCCTTCTAGATTTGTGTTGAGGCAGATTTTATGCAGTCACGTCTAACACGTATGATTAGATAGCACGTAATTCAACTAATCAGCTACGCCTAGTTTAGTTTTGCTTTCTCTAATACTAATCAACATCCGGATTCGTAATAATTAATATTTGTTTATTTGTATTTTGGAAAGAGAGGAAAAAATAAACTATTAATGAATGATTTCAAGTTTATGAGTTGAGTGGCACTGCTTAGATGTTACTATCGTAGGTGTTTGCTCATAAATCCTAAGAAAAAAAAGTTAGATAATGCTGCAAAAAGATTTAAATGATCAGGAAATGCATTACGACTTATCCTCAGAGGGCAGTGAGGTACTATATATACAGTTTGTATGATCATTGCATCTATTGTGACTCTATGGAACAAATCAGTGGAGTACTTAACTCTACCGGGGTCATAAAATATTTAGGGTGGGGAAGTGAAAGGCCCATTATCACATTTCCTTCAATACAAAAGCACCTTACTTTATGCAAATTACCCTGCTTAAAGGTCTATTCATCATGTTTTACACACTGAAACATAAAGAGTTTTTTGACATGTTTTATTCAGTGATAATGGTACCTTAAACAGCACTTTATCATGTTTGAGTCCATATTAAGCGTCAACTTAAGTCTGATAGAGAGGTGGCGTCCATCCTGGGCAAGTCAGCAACTCCTGGCCGGGCTAACATACAGAGACAAACACATAAGGTCAACTTAGAGCAGCAAATTGGCCTATAATTGGCCCCAAATGCAAGTCTTTGGACTGTGGGAAGAAGCCGGAGAGAACCCATGCTGACACGGGGAGCATGTGCAAACCTTCTTCCTGTGAGGTGACAGGGTTGCCACTTGCACCAGCATGCTGCCCAGATTAGTTTTCAAGTGGAACAAGTCAGAATAAGAGAGTGCAGCAGAATGGCCCAAGTTCCAATGAGACAAGCTGCTTTAGGGGTGTATCAAAGTGAGGGTGACATCACACAAGCCTTCGGATAAAAACAGGTGACTGCTGTGATTAATCACTGACATGTTCCTGAGTGTATTACCCACTCTTTCTTCAGCTCTATTAGCCATCTGCTGTTCCAGATGTAAATAAAGACTGAACACATGGTGCTGTACATTCCTACACACTCACACTTCAGTCCTCCTCCAGTCTCACCTCCAATCTTTCACAGCTTCCACACCTCTTCTTCTTCTAGCACTCCCACTTTTCTCCTCACCCTCACTCGACATCCATCTTTAACTTTCATCCTGCCATCTGCACTACTACTACTACTGCGTGGTGCAGCAATCACACACACTCTCCATGGATTTGTACTGCAGATCTGGCTTCTCTGCTGGAGCGCTGGCTCTTCTTGTCTTTCTTTTTGTGAACTGGTCAGGCCCTCCAGAGAAATCCTAAAATGTGTCCGTGTGGAGCACGCCCTGTAGTGGATCTGTCCTGTTCTCTGTGATGAGCGAGAAGAACTTTCCTTCGCCTGTCACAGTTGCTGTCTTCAGCTTTCCATCAAGGTGTTTCTAAGCAGTACTGAATCTCTACGATCTCCCCTTAGAGCTGAGAAACAAGAGCACAGCCATCCACAGGTAGTCTGAGCGGAGGTGCAGTCAACCAGTTGTTGGCAGCCAGTAGGATGATTGGTAATTAAATACAATGTGACAGACCTGCTGCAGTGATCCGGCCAAAAATAAATAAATAAATAAATTCACCCAATATAAATGTTCTACTTATTTTTTATCTCAACATTTCTGGAAAAATGATATTAGAAAAATAAATAAAGCTTTCAAGGTTCCAGAATAAATATACTGGACTAAAAATACAGGAGTTCCAGAAATGTTTTTGTCAAAATTTTGAATTGAAATAGAATCTATTAAAGTAATCCAGACAGCTGATATTTTTAACTGTGCTGAAAGAAAGTAGCTAAAATCTGACCAAACAACAAATTTATAAAAACTAGATTAACTTGCAAGTTGCGAGCTGTTGCCGGTAAAACCCCCAACATGCTGCTGAGAACATGTCCTTTATTCAGACTCTCTGACTGTTTGCTGCATGTTCAGTCACACACACAAATGAATAAAGGAAATGGAAATGAGCACGAGAGCTGCATCGGCCAGTATGCGCAGAAGGACCAGAGCATAGTTTGTGGTCCAGCATGTGAGAGTTGGATTTTTTTCAAAATCTAACAACAACATTTTGATTACAAATTTTAGAATGATTCAAGAGCCTCATTTATATAAATATATAATCAGGCTGATTTTAGATGAATGCTTATCATGAGCATTTGCATGGTACACTTTTATAATCACTCCATTTTCCTGGTTCTTTCTCCTCTCCTCTCCTCTCCTCTCCTCTCCTCTCCTCTCCTCTCCTCTCCTCTCCTCTCCTCTCCTCTGGGTTGGTGTGGCGTGGACTGATTTCTTTAACTCAGATATAAATTTTGGAACTTTTCAACGCTCTTGCCAATATTAGCTGACACTTGCAAGTAAAAGGACTTGCTCACTGCATTGATCCTTGATTTTGGAGTGTGGCGTTGATAGATTCAGTTTGTGATGAATAGCTGCTTGCCGTTTTGCCCTCAGCTGTGTTGATGGATGCTCTGCTGTGCTATTAGCCTGCTTTTATGCCCTGATGTGCTGGACCAGTATGCAATAGCCAGTAGGCTGTGGCTGACAGGGGATTGTGTGGGCTGACAGATGGTGGGCTTGAGCTCCAGAGGTTGGGCTTGTGTTGACAGTGGAACTGGACTGGATGGATCCTGCTCCAGGGCTAGCTGTGGGGGAGGACCAGTCAGCAGGCCGAGGCAGGAAAGTGAAGGAAAAATGAGAGAAACGATGTGATGAGACTAACGGAGCAGCTTGCCATCCACCATCCCCATCAAAACACACTACTCCCCATCTCACCTCACCCTTTCAATCTTTTTACCTCTCTACCACCTCTCAACTCTTAACAAAACACTTTTCCCCTCCATTCTCTCCGCTCTGCCTTCTCCAGAATTCTGCCTCCATATCATTTTTCCTTCTGTATGCTTTATTATCATAATGTAACCCACGGTGCTCAGCGTGCATGCTGCTGCAGCAAATCAGCTGCCAGACATAAAATACATTTGGCTTTCAAAATAGTGAAGACCTCTTAAAGTAACTGATAAAGGAGACTAAATGATTTTTGGTGATTGTCCACGGAGGCTTGAGTTAGGCCACTTCTGGGATGGAGCTAAAACATAATGGATAGATAGATAGATAGATAGATAGATAGATAGATAGATAGATAGATAGATAGATAGATAGATAGATAGATAGATAGATAGATAGATAGATAGATAGATAGACTTCTGAGCATTTAGGTTTCTGTGGTACATACAAAGAAATAGACAGATCTGCAGGAGACCAGTATTTGATAATCAGCTGTTAATCCAGACCCCAGAGACACTACATGTTAAGAGTTGTTTGTGACTTAAAAAGGATTGAAGTAGATTTGAAGTACTCTTTGTTGTTAAGTTGATTTATCCTCTCCACTGCAGAGGACCCAGACACAAATATTCATCTAAAACTGCCATTATGATAGCTCTCAATCTTGGCTATGATACATCACTGCTCAGAGCAAGCCATTAATCTGGGACAGAGCATTTTGAGATTTCAACACGGCACTACAGACCTGCACAGACTCTCAGGACAGACACAGTGAGAAATTTTCGTGTTAAGAAAACAAAAAACAGATTGTGTGACCATCCTTTTTCTTGTTCTTAAAATAATGTGAGTGTACTCCTGTGCAGGCCATGTCTGAATAACAGCCTCTTTAAATCTCTTATGCTATTCATCAAAAATAATCTGCATTATGTAGCTGTGGCATGAAATGTGTTAAAATGACACATAGCAAACACAGGAAAATGCCAAAACACAGTCAGCGAAGAACTATATGAGAGCCAGATGGAAATTGTTGTGATGGTTATTTGCTCCGGGGCCCAATAACAGCACTAAAGCACCTGCCTTCTGGTGGGACTTTCTGAAACATTATAAGCAGTGGATAGACATATGTGTCGATTTGCAATGCCTTGTTTTTCAAAATATAATCTTACAACAGCAGGAATTCGTTTTATTATTAGTTTATTATTTAGTTTTGTGAACCTGATCATCAGACTATCTAACATCTAACAACATCTCCTGTTGGTACCATGACAACACTGTGTTCATCTTAGCAACACAGATTACAAACAGATAGGAACTAAAGAAAGATGTGAAAATTCAAAAGGATTTATGTATGTTAGGAATTCTGGTTTTATTCAGAGGTATTGTCTCACTGCTGTGGGTTAAGTTCTGTACTGTTTCCCCTCTTCTGCAGAAGGCTTTTTCAGATCTTGGGGTCTTGTTCATGATAGAATGATAATTAGGCATAAGCTGTGTAGTGACCAAAAGAATAAGATTAGGAATACAACTGGTTTCCTTGCTGAGGTCAGCCTTGGAGGAAGTGGGAGAAGCTCAGATCTCTGAGAAGCACGGAGCAGACCTGCTGCTCCCCTGTGTCGAGAATGGGCCAGTTGAGGTGGATCAGGCATTTGCTAGGATGCCTCCTGCACACCTCCCTGGGGAGGTGTTAGAGATGTTCATGCCTGGGTGTTCTGCAGCAGGAGCTGGAGGGCTTGAAGCAAAAAAAGAAGAAAGTAGGTATGATGATGCTGAGAGGTGCAGCTGTATGAAAGCTAGTAGGTTCTGCTAGCACTGCTTCATTGATAGGTTAGATATGACGACATCACATACGTGACTATTTGGTATGCAATAACTGCAATTGCGGTTTTCAACATTTTCCTCAAGAGTTCAACAGACTTAAAGCTTCTCTATTTGAGAAAATGTCAGAGCAGCGGGTAAGACTAAACAATATGGCTTGGACACCTCTCAGCAGCACATTTGCGTTTGCTTACATTTTCATTTCAAAGCCATTGTGATGCCTCTCCGTGCTTTCTCCTCCACCTCCTGTGTCTTCCAGCAGAGTGGAAGGGCTAAGGAGCCTGGCTTTAACAAGCCCTTGACAGATAGTTCCTCACTCAGATGTAGGCTGGGGCCGTGGCAGTGGCCGGATGCTGGTATTAAATCTCAGGAGATGAACCCTGCTGCCTCTGTTCCTGTCAGTCTTCTACTTTGCATCTTTTCCTGTCTTCCTGTCTATTCATCCCTTCTACACCCATCACTTGTTCCGTTTTGCTCATTGTTCATTCTCTCCTACCCCTGCATTGCATTCAGCTGTGGACTGACTTCAGCAGAACGGTGCTACGATCTGTGTCAAGCACTGATAAACACACAGCAACCTCCAGTCTGCCTAGCGGATTTATTCTGGACCCAAATATAGCTGGCATGCTCGCAGGTTAAAGGTATGCAAGGTATAAAAGCTGCAGTGAACCACCGTCCAGCCTTAATGGGAAAATTTTGAAAAAAAAAAAAAAAAAAAGCCCAGATGTAAGACGCCAGATTACAGCTGTTTAGCATCATGTCGCATGACATTTTGTGAGACTTTGACCTGGACAGGATTAGTTCCCTTCTGTTTGACAAATTTCACTCTGAACAACATTCTTCCCTGTGACAATTTGCTAGATGCCTGACTGCTTTACTGGTAACAGTACTGGGTGATATTTGTATTAATTCAGTGCAGTGTTTGACGTGGACCCACTGGAGATAGAATCATGTTCCTGTTAAGCTAAGTTCACATGGCACAATTTTTTCGAGTCGGCGGTTGCGCAGGTGTTCACACTGCGCACCTTGACAGGATGGTGGGAGCATTGGGGTGTTCACATTACAATACTTGTCTGAGACGGGAGTGTTCACACGGCGCGATTCTCTCCATCAGCAGGCGTGACTGACTGCTCTGCTAGTTTCCAAACAAGGACTGACGCGAGAAGTACGTGGCTGCAGCGCGTGAAGCTGTTGTTCTTTATTATCGTACCTTTTCCTTACAAATAAAATATATGTTGTTGGTCCTGTATTTGGGAATAGTAAATTTCCCCCACAAAATGCCACTTATAGTCCAGTGCAATTTATTTTTATTATTCATGACGCATTTTTTGACTGATTCGATTCCGGGGGGGACTTATAGTCTGAAAAACACGGACTAGCATACCGTCATTAAAACTGCAAAACAACTCACAAAGCTAAAAAAAATAAAATCAAATAAAAAAAAAAATACAATGTACAGATGAAAGGACAACACAACTTCAAATGGTTTCAACATCAGGGTCACAACTATGCAGTCTTTGCTGAAAACTTTTGTTGGGTTTGTACTGCAGTGGTGGTGACGTGCAGATCGGTGTAATATATCTGCAGCATGTCTGCTCTCTTTGGTTGTAGCTCGTTCTACATCACTGCGAGCAGACTGGATATCTAGCAGGTTTGATATCCAGTTTTAGGTCTGCGACTCCTTGTGGGGCGTCGCCAGGCTCATTAGTCGAGTCTTTGAGGTACTTCAGCTCAGTCGCCAAGAGGATTAATGACTCTCCTCAATTTGGGTGAGGGCGAGTCGTGGCGTCTAAGACACTGAAAATCGTGCTGTGTGAACTAAGCTTTACAGGTGCAGGCTGGCTCGAAGACACCAGTTCTTCTAAAGCTTGGCTCCTGGGCAACCCTGCTAACTCTTTACCGGTGTCTCGCTCTGTCTGGAATCACTTCTTGCTCCTATATAATAAACAAAATGGCGGTTTGCCATTTCGTGATGCAGTCTGAATGTTAAGTGAGGATTTCTATATTCAGTATCTTATAATGATTTGTGAAAAGTAGTGTCTAAGTGATGTTCCCTAAGCAAACAACATATCCCAACGTCCTTTGCGGTGACACATGAGAAGCTAGAAATGGCCTTAATTATAACTGTTACATTAACAATTCATTCCAAATTAGTACATCAACCAACAACCGCTGAGTGTATTGAATTTAATCAGTTAAAAAAATGCGTCATAAATGACTCAACGTGCACTGATGCTGATCTGGGAGCATTCATTACACCACTCAATGATACAATTTAAATTGGTCCAGCACAGTGTCCAAAACGAGTGTTTTCAGCTTATCAGTGGTTCACTCAAACCACCTCCTCATTCATGTGGTAGATTAGATCAGGCCACAGCATTTGTCTGGCAAGGTCCTGGGTGAAGGGTCCTACCAGGGGCATGAACAACTCGGCTGCCAGGATCCTGGGGACACGCACACCTTGTTGGGGTCGGGCACGATATTATGAAAACTGTGGCAGTCTTAATTCAGCGAGTTTTTCAAATGTGTGTGTGTCTGGAAGGTACAGTTCCGAAGGATTACTTAATAGGAAGCTTGTCAACCGTTCAGCTTCTCCAGCAGCATTGTTCTGCCAAACAGCTATTTCATCACTGACAGCTAATCACAGAAGACCTTTCTGACCTTCTCGTCTGACACGACAGCCGTCAGTTATACTGTTATTATGCCGCTTCCTGCACCACTGCTGCCTTTTAACCTTTCATGGGCTAAATGCCGTTCGCTGTGGGCATATCAAATGGAAACCCCAGGGACAAGATTTCAAGAATTAACCCTCAGTGGACAAATGCTGATTAGTGTTACACAAGGGTTTCCATGATGATCTGCCAGAACTTCTGACTCTGACCCTTAGATAATTTTTCTTTTCTGCACCATCGGATTACTCAGTTAGGCAGATATACAAAACATCAGAAAAAAAAGAGAACATATTGACTGATACTGTTTACGCAGGGGCTGCACAACAACAAAATGTAATTACAATTATTTCAAGTGTACATACTGTTATACGTGCAAGGTCTTAATTCAGTCCATAAAATTATAATGTTCAGTTTCATTTGCTGTGAGCTCCACTAAGAGGGTCTCATCTGCAGAACAATGCAGCAATTCTTGGTAACGATCTAGTTATGTGTTCTTACCATAACAGCCTGGGAACCTTCTTTGAAATGGTATAAAGACAGTCTACGCTCCTAAGTACCATCACTGAAAATGAGCCGGTGAGAGGACGGTTCTGCTGTTCCTTTAACCCACTGTTAGAGTAGATGAGACTGAATAACCCTGAGAGGAAAAATGAGTTAAAAGTGTCTTTCTGGAGTTTAAATTATCCCTACTTTTTGCCTTTGTCTGCCATATCTCCCACTGAGACAGACAGTGAAGGCTCGCAGCTAATAATCATGCAAAAATACTCAACTGCAGCGAGAAAATAACCAGGCAGAGTTCTGTAATTTCATCACAGTGGTGGTTTAAAATGAAACTATGGCTCTGTTGCAAAGCTCAGTGCAGAAGGATATAAGCCTCTGGCGCAAACAAGGATGGGGGGGGGGTTTAGTACATTAAAAGAAAACATGATGCGCTGTTTGTCTCACACATTATTATTTGATTCTGCATCACTCCATCTAGAAAGCAACAATAAACACAACAAGTAGCCTAGATGTTGCTGCTGTGGTCTTTGCCAATGGCATGGTGGAGAGAGAGAGGGAGAGGGAGAGAGGGAGGGAGAGAGAGAGAGAGAGAGAGACAGAGAGAGAAAGATCCCATCCCAACAAGTTGCCTGAATATGAACTTCTATTTCTCTTTGCACTGAGTGATGATTCTGATTTCCCTTCAAGTTTCTCACTTTGGTGCTCTTGCACACATCATCTGGAAAACCCATTTCGCAGAACCTCAGCCAGGCCAGTTTCCGTCACAGGTAGCGGCAAACTGGCTGCGCGACATGTAACTCATCACTTTAAAGCGACAGTAAAATGGGAAATCGCCTTGTGAGAGCCACAGGCTTGTGTCAGCCTCCATAAGAACTTTGTTCAGTCAGAGGGAAAAGCTAAATGGTTTGTTGGGGAGAAGATGGGCAATCAGTGCCAAAAGCACTCTGCACCCAAACACACAGATGACACAAGAAGCAAGAAAAGTTTGAGAGATGATCTCATATCCAACAACAGTTACATTTCATTTTTTAAATTATTGATAATTACTAATTTTATTTACTATAAGTGACCTTCATTTGTCCTCCTGTATTTTTTATTTTATTTTTTCAACTGTGTTTATATAGTGATTGACTTAGTTTGTCTGTTTAAGCCATAGGAAAAGTGTTAACTGAATCTAAAGGAAAGAGAAAATGGAATCAAGCCAGTGTTTTCAGCTACATCTCGATTACCTGCAGCATGGCCCCACACAATTAAATTTCCTGCCTTCTTGGCTTTTCAGTCTTGATTTTGAGTATGAATGAAGCTTGAAAAGTTTGAAGCACGGGACCAAAACATAAGCCATTTACAAAGCTTTCAGAAGCTGTGAAGTCTTTCGTATTGGACCCTAGAACACTAACGTTGGGGGATTTTTACCCATACAGTTAGTGATGGTGTTAATAATTTTAACGTTAGTGTTCCAGGGTTAACGTTGCACCTTTGAGATAATTGGAGTCCACCTGTAGTGAATTTAGTTGACTGGGAAGACTCATACCTGTCTCTAGAAGGTGTCATGGCTGACGGCAAAAACATGTCTGCAACGCTGACGGTTGTCTGGGGCACAGTAGCATCTAGCACTTTGAAATGGAAGAACCAGAACTCTTCCCTGAACTGGCAGCCAGAGCAAACTGAGCAATCTGGAGAGAAAAGTCTTGGTAGGAGGAATCGCCAACAAGCCGATAGCCACACTGGCTGTGCAAAAGTGGAAAAGTTCCAGAAGGTCAACCATCTCGGCATCTCTCACCAATCTTTGCTTTCGGGCAGAGTATTCACATAAAGTCTCTCCTCCTGCAAAAAAGGACCAAGAGGAAGCAAAATTCTCTTGATGCAACCAAGACTGAACCCTTTGGCTTCATTGTCCTGAGACTGCGTGTCCTCATATAACATACAGTATATGGACATATAGAAGAAGTTCAGACCTCAGGAGGTGAATTGTCATCCACATTTTCCATAAATGCACCAGGTACACGCCCCCTATACAAGCAATCAGTGTCCTTGCATTTTCTTTTTCAGCATCAAAACTGTCACATAAATTGTATAAGATTGTTTTTCAGCAGAGAGACCAGAGCTGAATAAACACATCAACATCACAATGCCTTTTCTATACAAACCTTTCTTTAGGATGAAGCACTCTGTGAGATATGAATAGAATGCAATGTAATGCAATTCTTTAATTTGTGACTCTTTCAATGCGGCTGTTTTACATCTGAATACCTGCAGAATCTCAGGATTCACTGTCAAATCAAGACCCAAAATCAGAACCGTGGAGTTTTCTGTGAAACACATTTTCTTTTGCTTGTTTTGAAAATGTTGGTGGCAATGTTTGCTGTGATTGTTTGGCTAAATGACAACTAAAATGCTCATCAGACGTGAGTTCTGTATAAATGAAAAATACACGTTCTGTGCCTAAACACCAGTTAAGCAAAGCATGTAGAATCCATAATGAGCTAATTATTAACAACTCTAATAAAATAATATGTCAAGGCTTTTGTTCAGAAGTTACTTTACATCAAAGATGAACACAGAGAATGCAGATAAACTAAGATACAGAAAAACAAGCTGTAAAGGTGTAAACAGGTCATTAGAGGGTACAAAGGTTACGACAGGGGCCTGGATAAAGTTGCTTTCCACTGTCTTGTTAGAGAAGTTTGTAGCTCAAATAACCAGCCGCCGAGATAAAAGTCAGGCCAAAAATGGTTTGAAGTTTCGGACTCAGTAAACAGGGGGGCAGACCAGCTCCAGCACTGTGAAAAGATTTTCAAATGGAATTCTTCACAGTTTGCCCACTGCTGGCAGCGAGTGCACGGACAAAGCTAGAAAGCCTGCCACCAGCGCCACAGGAAGCTAGTTGGCGACATGACATGACCGCCTGGACACGAATTAAAGAACTCTGACCGTCTGGTAAACACCTGGGGAACAATTAATGTGTGGACCCGTGGATTCCGGTCACTGTGATGGGTTTATGTCTGCCTATTGATTATGTCATGTTCAAAAAGCTGATATTTAAAGTCAAGTATGTTTGAATTAATTTAAAAGCTGCACCCAAATGCAATTTTGAGAACCTTCCACAGAACTGCTTGATTATGTGCAGATTGCCACGGGTTATATTTTCCATCAGAAGGAACCAAATAGAAATTCTTTTTAAAGTATATAGTTAATATACTTCAAAACACAACTATTGAACTACTATGAATTTCAGGAAGATACAGATCAATATAGCTGACGGAAAATAAAATATTTATCCAAATGTATCCTCATATTCAATCAGTTAAACAACATGTTTATTCTCATGTACAGTTTAAATCTCTCCCAGGAGTCAATTAGGTTGGCTTAAAATCAAAAACCATAATCTGAACTGTAACTAATTATAAGCAGTCCAATAAAAACAGGTCGCCACAGTGTGGAGCACAGGATCTTCCTTCACACCTGGAAGCGTGGCTTGAAGGAAGCAGCGGCGGCCTTCCTCTCTGCAGCATAATGGAAATACACATCAACCGAGGAACTAACAATAGCTGCACTTGACTTCAAACTACTTTAAATTGTGAACTTTATTGTCTTTATTCATCCACAAACAGCTGCTGCGTGAAGCTCAAATGTAGCATTGAGTGGTGTTGCACACGGTGTTGGTGACAAAACAAGGGAAATGTTGGTTTCTCAGGGCTGTCTAACATCTCTGTATGTGAAAAACATTATTCTTATTTTATTAGGTTATCTAATCACCCTTCTCAGTGACAAAGCAGTTATTTTTAAATGCAGTGATATAATGCCAACATCCGCCAGGCGTTAGTTGAAACCCTATATGCAATATAGACGTTCTTTTTACTCATAAGTTTGCCAGCTACTACTATGGATCTTCTGCTTGTTCCTACTTTTGGCAGGACTTGGACTGTGCGGAGTGATGCCAAACATAGTTGACAGCAAATTAAAGCTGCATTTTTAACAGCTCGAATCTCCTGATTGGATGAAAATACATTATTCATGCAATTTCCATTTTGACTTAACAAATTCAACAATTGTGATAGAAAGTCTTGGACTGACAGAACAAACCTGCAGCACTGAAAAAGAATGAAAAAAAATATTTGTTTGAAAAAAATAATAGTTATTTGGTTTACTAGTTGTTTGGTTATTTGGTTTAATGTGCATTTAAATAACTATTTTTTTAACTATTAAAGTCTAAAAAACAAACTGCATGCAGTGAATGGTGACTAACTGAACCTGTAGATAAATGTTTAATTTTCTCTTCTGAAAGAGTTGTTGAATTTGTCTTTGTTATTAATTAAATTAGCTCCTTAATCTTCATACTGCATGCAGCGTTTTGAGTCGGCTCCAGACCAGAAAATAAAGTAAAGAAAATAAGATTTAAATACCAGAAAATTAAACAAACTAATAAGCGATCTGAAATTTATCTTTAAAACATGTGTCCCACTACTGCCAGACGTGTCACTGCAGCTATGTTTGCCAATTAAAACTCAGCTGCATATGAGCTTGCAAGAGGGCTGCAGCCACAGCCAAACAGCACACTATCTTTCTGCACTAATGAACAGGAAGAGGCCCGAGCTCTTAATACACTGATAGAGGACAAGGTTCTGCCAGGGGTGTTTCATCAGGGCTTTAAACGTGCATATTTACTTTGTAACCATTCATTAAATAGACTAAGTTGCTATGTGCAGTTGAGAGGGGTATTAAACGGTTCGTTTGGACTATTGATGGCCAAGGTAAACTAACTCTAGCTACACTTTATTAATTGGGAGACTTTTGCACGGAAAAAAATGATGGAGGACAGGCACCTAACTTGTCTGTTGGGGTTTGGAACAGTCTGTTTATGTTGTTTTTGGCTTTTACACACTAAATATATGGAAATAGATCTATGTTTCCTACGGACGGGTCAAGATCTCATTCATGTTGTACTGCGCTAGCAAAGATGGTCCAGAAAATAGCAAAGTTCATGAAAAAGCCAACATCTGCGCCTACATCAGCACGTTTCCGTGCCAGTGGCAACTTCACGCAACAGGATGCTCCTGATGTTTTATCAATCTTCTGTGGCGAGCTCCGTCTTCCACTTCTGTGGTGTGCTGGGACAGATGCATCGACGCAAAATCAACAAACTGATCAGGAAAGCAGATTCTGCTGTTGGCTGTCAGCTGGATTCCCTGGAGGAGGAGGCCGAGGATGCTGACCAAACTGCAGGCCGCCGTAGACAACACCTCCCACCCCCGCCATGAAAAGGTGGACAGACTGAGGAGCAGCTTCAGCAAAACTGATCCAGAACCCGCCTGCTCATTTTAGTCACATTATCTGGAGACTGGACACATTACTGGCTGTCATTTTAGCTGCATCTATTTGTCACTGCACATTACTGCCCTGGTCAAAACTACATACTGCAGTATTTTCTTTTTATATTAAGCCATATTTCTGTTCTTCGAAGGGAAAAATGTACACATTGTCTTTGGAAATATACATATACATACAAATATATGGTAATGATGTCCAGAAATTGAAAACTAGCTGGGAATTTTATTCTGCAATAGAACCAAATCTTAAAACTCTCACAACTTAGAGGCTTTAGGTTTGTAACTGTTTGCCTATGCTGCTTTATTTAATTGGTAATTGTAGTATTAGTATTTTGAGACATAGTACAGAATTTTTATTGTTGTGCATTCATTGTTGCTGGCTTGCTTTAATTCTGTTGTTGTAATTTGTACATGTTATGATTGGTAAATGTTTTCCTGTTTTACATTTTGTGGGTTTCATTTTGAATAGTATTTTTTGGCTTGGCAGTGTCTTTTCACTTATTTTGTGAACTTAACAGGCTTTAAAAATTAGAAAAGTTCTGCCAGTTCCACTCCATTTAAAGTGCATCCTTTCCTATTGGTGGAGGTTGCTCCTGGGTCGGTGTTCGAGTCTGCATTGTTTTGCTTTGGTCAACATCCTGAATTTCTAGAGCTACTACACTCTGAGCATCTGATGTAGAACCAGCGGAGCTTCTGTCTGCCGCTTATTTTCCAGAGACTACAGTCGACCTTTCCCACATTCAGATCCACAACTAATTAGGGGCCTCTTTTGAGGTGTATGTGTGTGTTTGTGTGTGTCTTCCAGTAAGGTCTGTCATGAACCACTGATTTAAATACTGGCAGATAAAGAAATAAGCTATTCGTTATCTTTGCAACAAAGCCATAATCACTTGTGTCAACTGAGATAATAAAACTGACTACCCCTGTTAAAAGACACAAAATCACTGTTGCATTTTAATATTAAACAAATGGAAATAAACCTTATCAGAAATGTCAATGACACAATAAACTGTAGGCGACAGCATAATCTTCATGCTGCGTAATGGTTCCTGATGTGCTGGATCGTTGGGCATGTATTGGGTTGGATCATGTTCAGTGTCAATCTCCCATCAAATCCACATAAGACAACAAAGTTCACGGCTGTCGCAACAAGGTAAGAAGCTGCCTGTCTAACCGGAGTGATGACAGCACTGAATGACGCCTTCCAGAGGTGGGCCGAGGGCAGCCCTTCCTGCGGAACACATCCTTCTCCCTGCTCCATCATGTGGGAGGAACTCCAAGCAGTGGTGGTCTTGAAAATGATCGGGCTGCCTGAAGGCTGCTGCTGGATAGATGTGATCCTCAGCTCACTGGCTTACATTGCTGTGCTTATGGGTTGGAGTGATACACTGCGCTGCTCTTGGATCTATTTGCTTTTATCACAATTCTTCTCCTCCTCTCCTCCTCTCCTCTCCTCTCCTCTTCATCAGTGTCTTCCTTGCATGCTGTGTACCAATCTGCACCTATAAGTGGCTCCGGAGCTGCATATTAAACCTGCGTAGCTGTAGCATTATCGGGGTGGCTTAGTCTTACAAAACTTTATCATCCCCATGAGGGGCAATTTGTACAGCCAGCAAAAGAAATCAACGCATCAATACAAA
>BJFM01004235.1:25148-35366 GCA_016586285.1 Arothron firmamentum | reverse complement strand
AAAAAAAAAAAAAAAATACAAACAACAACAACAAAAACCACATTCACCACAAAAGTAACAGTGCACTGATGTTTTGTGGAGTTGTTTATCACAACGTATTTATAAGGCCAGTTGAGTTCTTGCCTACTCTATTTGAGTCTTTTAAAGGTGTAATTGCAAGCATCATGGATCTGCTTGTTCTTCTTCTCTTTCTATCCTTCACCCTCTTTTCTTCTACAACTGGCCACCAGAATAAATATCCCCAAAAGACCGGGGCTCATGCTGAAGCCACTGTTGCATTAAACTGCTTGCTCGGCACTGAGTTTCTACAAATGAATCTAGATTACAGTGATGAATTGCACTGATTCTTACAAATTAAATGTACCACAAAGTGCTTTTCCTTCGTTCATTACTGAAGAATTTTACTGGAGAATGTTTTTTGTTCAGGAGCCACTGATGGACAGCTACAGAGCTGTGATGGACAGGGGCGTAGTCACATGATTGACAGGATAACTTTGCGAGTATTACAGTAGATTTTTTACTATTATGGCTTTGACATTTTAGCTCACCTACCAGTAAAATCACAGACAGACGCTTTTCCAGACATGAGATTACATATCTGAGCTCTGGGCACCACATGATCAGATGTTAACACACATTGAAGTTCCCTAACTAACCACTCGTAAACATGTTATAATAAAGAGAGTTTATGATCGCTCGAAGTTTTTATGATTTTTTCTCTTATCTCATCCTTCATTCTGGCTATTGATAGTCTGAAGTGCGCTAGATAATCTTCCTTGAGCGGCAGACCTCTTTCATGGGGGTATTAAAATAATTCAGAATTGTTATATAAAAGACCAAAAGCTGCCCCAGTGCCCAGAATGCACTGAAGCTAAAAAAAAAAAAAAAAAGTTCCTATTATTTGTGATGCAGTTTTCTTAGTTGGGATATGGTTACTGTTAGGGATAGGGTTAGGGAGTGGGTAAGGCCTTATACCAGTGAAAGTCCTCACAAAGGTAGGATGTGTGTGTGTGTGTGTGTGTGTGTGTGTGTGTGTGTGTGTGTGTGTGTGTGTGTGTGTGTGTGTGTGTGTTTCAGTTGTAAACATTACTCGGGCTAATTGAGTTGGATTACATTTACATGTGGGAGTTTTCGATTCTGGAATCAGTTAAGCTGTTAATCTTATGATGTCTTAACAGCGCTGAGATCCTCTGGCCTGAGTGGGAGTCCCTTTTTTTCCCAAGAATGTGCCCTGCCTTGTAGAGCTCTCTTTTGCCGTCTTCATTGCTGTGCTTTTGTGAATTCTTCTCTTTCCTCTCATTGTGATGTCAGAACTGCAGGCCCGTCAGAACACAAACATCCTTTAGCTCCTTCTGGCCAAAGGCCGCCCTCTCATCCCCATCAGACACCCTGAAAGGAAGATATGCTGCCAACAAACAAGTGTTCAACTCGCCTACAGAGACATTGACACCGCCCCAACACACGCACATGCACACACACACACACACGCACACACACACACACACACACACACACACACACACACACACACACACACACTGGAAAGAAATAAAGTTTACAGAAAACTTTTTAACACCCTGCCTGAGGACAAACTTATTAAATCCTCTGTTGTCATATAATCTTTTCTTATAAACATGATTCACTGATAATCTGCTCATGCTCTAATTTCAATAATTTGTTTGTCTGACATTATCTGTTCTTCAAATGTTTTTCATGAAACTTTCCTTTTACTTTTGATTGAGTCAGGAGACACAACCAGAAGGAGGATATGTGAATATTTGTTTGTAAAATAGAAATGGAATACGTAAGTAAAATCCAGTACAAATACTATAAAATATGACTCCTAAACGAGAGCAGCGAGGTCTATGCGGTCCACTTGTTGGCTGAGTGAGATGCGCCGAGCTCTTCATGAGCTGTTCTGCTGTTGGTGCAACTTTAACTTGACTTTTTAATCCGTGGGGACAAACCACACAAATGAATCTGCCCAGTTCAGACCAGTGTCGAAGTGTGTGTGTGTGTGTGTATGTGTGTGTGTGTGCGTGTGTGTGTGTGTAAACGGAAAAATGGCATTTACACATTGGTGAATATTAACACAGAGTTGTGCATATAAACTGTTTATACCATCAATTATCATGAATAAGTCATACTGTGGATGACTTCAGATTCTCTGTTATGTTCAATTTATTTGAAATTAATGAGACTGTTCCCCTTGAGATGCTGAATTCAAACACTGTGAAACATTAGAGCTTTGTATCTCTCTCTCTCTTTCTCTATTTATTTATCTTTCTCTGTCTCTGTCTCTGTCTCTCTCTCTCACATGCACACACACACTCAAAACACTTCTCTATTTGCAAATATCTCTCCTCTCATCTTGGTGAGACATATTATTACTTTTTTGATGCTGAGAGAGTCCAATTACTGAAATTCTGGGGAGTGCTAAACATCTTGGATCCAATAAAGTATTCTGTTTGTGAGTTAAGAAGATCATTTAATGAAAGGTTTTCACTGATAAAACTATGTTAAGGCCTCTGTGTCAGTTCAATGCAGTTTTATTCATAAATCAATTACAATCCAGATTGTCTCTTTAGAACAGAGGTGGGCAAACTAAGGCCCGGGGGCCACATGTGGCCCGATGAAATATTTAATCCGGCCCACAGAGCAATCACGATATTTTCTCCAAAAGCCAAATGAAGAGGGTTGTTAGCTTGATTGGTTAAAAAAAGGTTCAGGCCCCTTCCCTTCACTTAGCATGCTAACATGTCCTCTCAAGAAGGTGGGACCAAACATCATTTGGAGCTTCATCATCCATCCCCAAATTGACCAATTTACAGGCTCTTCAAAGTATTTTCTCTGTCAATAGTCCATCCAACAGGATTTTTAGTTAACCGCCGATCCTCATTTGGGGGTTAGTTTCCCGCACCATCTGGCCGGCCCGTTCATCGACATCTAAAACCCAATGTGGCCCTTCAGGCAAAATAATTGCCCACCTCTGGTCTAGAATTTTACAGACCCCACACATGCATCAGTGGCAGGAAAAACTCCCTTTTAGCAAGAAGAATCCTTGAGCAATGAACCAATAAAGTGAGAGGAACCTGTCAGTGTGTGGAGTGAAGATACACAAAGCTAAAATAAACTGATGTGCACATTCTTGTCTCTCTGTATAAACTCTAGTGTTTATAACTTGCATATCAATAAGTATAAATCGATGATTCCCCAGCATCTCATTCAACTGGAAACACTGGTGAGCTGCAGATATTATAACATGCTTGACAAAGAGGACTGTAAGGGTCAGAGCTGAGGTGTCGGCAGTCTGAGACCTGTCATGAAAAGGACAGCATAATGAAGGAAGGTGGTTGGAGAATCGCTCAGCCTTCAGGTCTGAATGCTTCAAAAGTCTGAGGCCCTGGCAGAGGGAGGAGTAGAGGAATGCAAAGGTGAAGAAATGAACAGAATAAAGGCTTTCAGAGGGAATGTAAAGGTGTAGAGATGTTGGGGTGAATTGATGTCTGGGTGACGACTGAGTCCACGTTACTGTTACAGCTCAGATGGACAGTAGGTGCATTTACTTTTACGCAAGAAAATCACATTTCTTCGTTAGTCTGATTACATCAAATGCATACGGATGCTACGGTAGCTTGATTAAAACGGCCTGGAGAACTCAGAATGAAGTCGGACTTACACCCCCAAATAGCTCAGTTGTGAATCAGTTTCCAAGAGTGGAAATTGGAGTCGGTGCCACTCAGGAATTATATATCATTTTTCCTTCTACATAAGCCCGGAAGATGGCTTGACTTTGATTTTATAAAGTGCGTCCACACACGTCCACCCAACACTGTCTGCTGGATAAATGGATTTCTTATTATGAAATGTTGGTTTCTGTGTGGCAAACAGATGGAAACTGCACTTGGGGAAAGTGACAACATCGCAGCAGACCACGGCCGATTATCGTAATCTCCTTTTGGACAGGTTCATTGCTGTTGTGATTTGGTAAGTTTCCAAAATTATAACAGAAAAAAAAGAACAAAACCCAAAAATCATCATCCTAACAAAAATGCAATCTTATTTATAGTAGTAAGTAATTATTATTTATGAAATATTTTGGAAATCTAGACTTGCAAAAATCTGAAGGGGATTGTGTATTTTTATATAAAAACACAAATGTTCATTACATATTAAATCAACAACAGGTCTGACAGATTTAGTGTAACTTTCAAATAGTTTTTGAGATGTTGGGGAAAATTATTCCAGCTAGTGTAAAACCCAGGCAGTCGATTTGACTGATATTTAGATGCTAAACTGTTTTTTTTGTTTGTTTTTACAAGATTCTGTCCTCTGATTTTCAGTTGGCTGTAAAAAAAAAAAAAAAAAGAAAAAAGAAGAAAAAAAACCTACTTATCCCAATTTATCCCATTTTTATTTTGATGAAACTCAGAACCTTCAGTCTTTAGCAGCTGGGCTATTTCACATTAAGCTCCATGGCCGGTTGTCATAAAAACCACGAAAATGCAACATGTTTCATCACCAACACGTAATAATTCCACCTTTAATAATATCCTGTGTTAGATATATCCCAGCTACTACATACCAAGCATTTATTCTCATCAGCAGATTTTAAGCCTCCACAAACTAATCAGAAGGCTCAGCAACATCTTCTCTTTTCCCTGGGCTGTTTTCATTTAGAACTGGGACAGTCCCTGTCAGAGTGGTGGTTCACGGGATGACACAAAATCAGGGATTATCTAGGACAGCAACGCCTAAGCACCCATTTGAGTGCAGCGTTTAAGTGCAGCAAAGGGCAGAGCTTCAGTGGTACCTTTAAAAAAATGCTATTAGTTATATCGTTAGTATAAATACAAACTAACATTATTCAAAGTCAGCATTGCAGAATTACAGGTGTGCAGTGTTACACTGCATGCTTTTTCTATCCCGATGTCATCTTCATATTTTTAATTACTTCTGTACAGTTGTAATTATTCAGTACAAATTTTTGGGAAAAAAGCAAATAACATATAAATATGGTTATTTAGTTGATGATTTAGAAGGATAATCCATTCTGGAACGTGTCTAAAAGGATTTGACAGAGCCCTGGTTCATGTGCTCTCTGGATTTGCTCCTGTTTTAATCCCTCTAAGATTATTATCCTATTTCAACTAAATTAAAGATGTAAAATTCGAACTTCACAGAAATGGAGAGCAGCTCTCCCCCAAAAAAGAAAAAAAAAGGAAGATGTAAACATCCAGGGTGACAAGTTTTGGCAGAACTATAAATATTTTTTGCAGAGGGGTGCAGAGAAATCTAATTATCTGGTAATATTGGTTTTGACAAGACTGCCTCTGCATGTCAGGAGAGAACGTTTGCAGTGAAACAGATGATAAATAGACTTCAGTTTTTTTAAGCAAGTGTTAGTGGAGTGTTAGTGTTAGTGGGTGACAGTGACTCTTAATTAACACAGAATTGCGGAGTACCTCGAAATGAATTCAATCTAAGGCAGATTCTGTAAGAATTTACTGTAAGAATTGGCGTACATTTCTAAAATGAAACTTTGCCATGTCAACAACCCAGAGGTAGACTGTTAGATGAGGTCCATCTATGCAGGCGCTCCTTATTCTCCTCCATACTGAAACCATATTTGTAGTCCTTCAGCTCTGCATTGACAGCCAGAAGAAGTGATGCCTTTAAAAAGATCTTTCACTCTCATTTAGCACATGTTGTCATGTGTTTGTATCGTTTGTGTGTCTTTCTGTTCTGAGGACAGCCTGATGGACAGTCCCTCCTCAGGGACTCACAAAACCAACATTTGGAGTTGGTCTGGATCTCTGGCTACCACAACTTTTTTCTTCATTCATACCAAAAAGTGTGCCTTTGGCCACGGGTTGAGTCTGAGTAATCGTTTATTTGCATTTTCCCTTTAAGCCTGCCAAACTGACAAGCAGAGCAGTTTTGAAATAGAGCAAATATGAATACAGTGAAGTCAAAACTGTTGTGGTTTCAGTGCTTGTCCCTTGCTCGGCGGATCTCGGTTTCTGTCTCTCTCTCTCTGCGTGGTGGCTCCTTCCCCAGCCGGTCCCGCACCTGTGGCTCATCTGTATTCAGCTGGCCTTCTTAAGCCGCGGTCTCGTGGACAACCGTCGGATCGAACTGTCTCGTCCGTGGTTCCCCACGCCCACATGCTGTGCCGTTCCGTCCGAGCCGCTGGGAGAGCTTCCCGACTCGACCCCGGCAGGGCACCGGGTCCGCCTTGCGTTATTCCTTCCCTCCGTTGGAGCGTTTTCTGTTCGGCTCGTGCCTTAGGATTTTTGTTATCTGGTATCCTCCGTTGGAGCGTTTTCTGTTTGCCCGTGCGTGATTTTCTGTTGAGCGTGAGTTTTGGTTATTCTTTGACTCTTGTATCCTCCGGTGGAGCGTCTTTGGTTTTTCGGCTGTTTCTTATTTCTTGTGCGTACACGTTCAATTTGCTGTCTGATTCTGCGTCTGGGACCACTGCTAATTCGCTCCCAAACCATAATAAATACAGTTTGTTATGTGTGGGTTATGCCAACAAAAGTAGTAGTAAAGTGTCACCTAATTATGTGATAGAAAGTTATTAGCAGTCTATGAAAAGAAGGATTTCTATTATCTTGCACCCTTGAGTGTAATTACTTTTTGTACAATTTACTGACGTGAAATGCTTTGTGGTAGTCGTGCTGTTCAGTAGATTAAGTGCATAAAACTATTATGGTAGTAATTACACCTTTAAGAAATAGTTGGGGGGGAAAATGGAGCAATTTTTCTATGGATGCCGTACTATAAAATGTACATTGGCATATAATAGATTAAAAAAATTCAAAATTTAACTGCTTAGTTAGTCTGTTATTGAAGAGATGAACAAATGTTTTGTTCATATTAGCTTTTCTGTTCTATATGGAGATTACCCTGCTTATTCTGTTCAATCAACTGTGATCATATGATTAAACAAAAGATTAAGTGTGATGTTATATTTCAGTAGCCTTCAGATTTAAATGTTAATCTACATATGTGCTGATTTTATATTCATATCTATAAAGCCAATCAACAAAATGATTCGTCATCATTAAGATACATTTTGCAGCGGTCTCTCTGGGGCCATTCAAACACACTGAGGTACAGTAATGTAGGTAATGTTCTGACCCAGACCACTGAGCTGAGGAAACATTTCAATTATTTATCATCAGTGTCCCGCGAGACACAAACCTTGTTGCCACAGTGACACCAGCAGTGAGTGTTTCAGATTCTGTTCAGTATTCTGGACCAATACAATCCCACAGACTCTATTTAAAAGCAAAAAAGTAAGTCTTTATACCCTTGTTCACAGGCACTTCTTGCATTGAAGGTCGACAGTGAATTATCACTTCAACCTCGCAAGCTTTTCACGGCCTGTAAATACCATTACTATTCTTGCGCATATACTCATCCCAGTCTTTTTACCCCCCTCTGCATCAATATGAGCAATCATTTTAGCTTTTCCTACTACTGTCTGCACAAACAACATAGGGCACAAGCCCCCCTGTTAAAGAGGAAATATTTAAAACATTTTCAGTCAAATATGCATGTTGCTTATTTAACCCATAGGAAATTCCATCTTTCCTGGAAGGCTATGTTCCGGCTTTAAGCTAGGGTCCTCCACCCGAGGCCTGGGAGTATTTAGCTGTTCCTAGCACTGCACTCTTCTAGACAGAGACCTTGGATGTTGTTTCTGTGATCTGCTGGAGCCACTCCCCTTGCTTGGTGGTCAGGTTCGCATGTACCCATCTCCCCGTAATGAGGTGTGAATCGGTGTTATGGTAGCATCAAGGGTGTTGCTCAAGCACCCATACTGGTAATCTGTTATGCTCCTGCCTGGATTCAAAGCCCCGTCTCCTGTGCCTATGTCAACATCGGCCTCCTGCGCCTCCAGGTGATGATGATATATGTAATCTCATCACGAAACATGGTCAGGAGTTTAATGTAATATAGAGCATGGTAATTAAGTTCTGGACCTGTTATACAGGTTTAAAGCTGCCCACCTTCCTGTTTAGTCACATGATTGTCACCTTATTCCCCCACCAGAATATATGTAGCATTTGTCTCGGCTCTGGCCCCTCTGAATGAAGAGCTGGACGTTAACTCAGGGACCTAACACACTTAAGAGCTGTCCAGATGGGGGTAGAGAGAGGTCAAACTAAAATAATTTTATTTACTGGAACATGACCTTTTTCCCAAATGCCTTTGTCAGTCACCTGTGGCAATGGGCAGCGGCACCACATACACATGATCTCACGAACTCACAGGAACAGACTCACTGACACCAGGCATCAGCCAGTAGTCGCAGACTAAATGAATCAAGAAAGTCTTTCCCTCCCTGAGGCTGGGGCAGCAGCATCATCCTTTTCAGAGAACACAAATGGGGATGGAAATAAGAAGTGAGAGTGAAGCATCAGATATGAGAGGAGCGATGCGTTTCAGTCCATCTGCAGTGACATGGTTGCAGTTTTTCAGTTGTGATGAAAGTACCTTCCTCAGAGAACACTCCCAACTACCATTTGTCTGGAGACTCGACGATTGCATGGAGGCGTACAGTGACAGAATGATAGAATGTCAAACGAATCACTTTTTGTGAGAGAATAAGCTGAGCCTTGGATCGCTTCAAAGGTTCAGCTCAGCTATTAAAGAACTGCTAACAATACCCCGTATCAGTTTACAACCGCGTAACCGATCCCTGAATACTACACAACCTTTAGGTTGCCTTTCAATAATCCACACAAACAAGGAAATACATTTTATTGTCATTTTTACATTGAAAGAACTGCTGATTAAATGAAAGACCGCATGGATGGATGGATCAATGGATGGATGGATGGATGGATGACAGGGTGTTTACGCAAGAGTTGGGTGACCTTCACAACTGTCTAATCTGTTCTTCAAAATCCACTTGATAAATATAAAATAAAACAACACACACAAACAAGCACGCAACGCAAGCAGCGGACGATTCCATGGACACATTTCAACGCTGACATTCGTCAGAAACCAGCACAACCATTTGCCATGAAGTCAGAAAGGTGACGATGTGTGACAGACTGAGTTGGAGCCTGTGGATCGCCATGCCACCACTGCACCATTCACGGTACAAAAGCTCCAAAAGACTCTTGTACTTGTACTGTGGAAACATTCACTCCAAGACGACAAATCTGTTGTAAAAGAGTGCACAGAAATCCGTGCGGCATTCTTTAAATACATTATGTTATTGATTTTGATTGACTGCTAAAGCAGCGCCATTGAACAGGACACCCAAGAGCATCTTTCTGTGTTTATGATGAGATCTGCACTCTAGTCACAAAAGCATGATCTTTGCTCAGACTTTTAAAAAAAATGTCTTTCACATTTTGTAAGAAAATTCAGGCGGTATTTAAAAGTTTATACCTCTACCGTGTACTTTGCGATCATTGCTTTGTAGCGGGAAACTCAACATGAAGAAGTCTCACCCTCGGTGTCTCTGCAGGCCTCTCACATTAAAACGATTTGCTGCTGAGTTTGTGGCATGATCCAACATTATATAGACAATATCCTTCAAGGCTCCTCTAGGCCTCCAGGCCTAACAGATAGACGTTCAGGCCTCCATGTGTTAGGCTGTAACCACAGAAAGGTTGTAGTTTCAGTTCTGAGAATCTTTCAGGGAGAATCTCCTTGAGTGTGCCCAGCGGTTTAAAAGCATACACTGTGAGAATGAAGTGAAGCGTGCGGTGTTATAAGACATTTAACAAGAGAAAGTTCTGCAATTTAAGCACAAAATCTATAGAAAACCTTAATTCTCTCAGACACAATGAAGAGCATTTTGCATAAAGGGTGTGCTGTGGGTGGTGTGCAGATCTTCAGATCCAAAGAGGCATCAAAATCCGCTTTTTAAGGGAAACTTCTTATAGTGACAACTCAGCATTTTGTCAGCGCGGGGCTGCAATTACATTTGATAGACTGAGTCAAATAAAGAATGTCAGGCGTCAGTTGATTGTCACTTCAGCCCTGCAGGCACGACATGGCCGTGTACAAAGGGTTTCTGTAGAGACAGGCGGCTCACTGTACAGACAGGATTTCTGTACAGACAGGCGGCTCACTGTACAGACAGGATTTCTGTACAGACAGGCGGCTCACTATACAGACAGACAGACTGCTGCATTGTGAAAATCTCAATATTGAAGAAAAAATTCTAACCTTTCTAATCTGCAA
>BJFM01004235.1:841-20091 GCA_016586285.1 Arothron firmamentum | reverse complement strand
CACACACACACACACACACTCTCTCTCTCTCTCTCTCTCTCTCTCTCTCTCTCTCTCTCTTTCTCTCTCTCTCTCTCTCTCTCTCGATCTTATCCAAAAGCAGGAGATACCCATCTGACACAAAGCTAGATAAAACGAACATGTTCAATCACAGATTCAAAAGCATGCGATGTTTCCTCCCACCTCCTGCGGCCCTCATTAGGAAGATGGACAAGCCGCGGTTTTACGGTGACATGTTCAGTATCAGGATGCAGGACATCAGTGATCAGTGAAAGAGTGGAAAAGACGTCCCCAGAGCTGCAAATTTTGGATTTCTGCCCAACATTTTGCTGGTGGGCTAGAAAAGTCACAAACCAGATGCTGCACTCTATTATTTCTATTTCTGTAATATTTATGTCTGCTCCACACCCAATGACAAAAATTGCTCTTTGAAAATTGTGCTGGCTTTTGGGATTTATGTTTTATAAATAGCTGTTCATAAAATTATGATAAAGTCCCACACAACAGTGAAGCACTGCATTATTCCCGAACACAAACACTGACAACGGGCCATTGTTGCCATGGAAATGAGGCATGGGAACTCACAACCGATAACGGACGAAAGTTACCCTCGGCACAGTATGTATAACAATGGAGGTCTGAAGGAAAACTCTATATAGAAAGAGATGTTCAGACAAAATGTGACAAAGAAAATGTCAATATTGCCAAAAGATGGCAGATTCAGAAGTCAGTGATGGATTCGCTGTGTCCTCCCTGGAGCAATAGAAGAAGGCTAACTGTGGAAATTGACCATAAAGCCACAAATATAGCCTCATTTCCCCTCCCTGTTGCCCCAAACCTTCATTTTTCTGACAGGAATCAGTCAGTTAGCTTCCCAGGGACATGTTCACTAGAAGAGTAGGCAGACCTCCATCTGTCTCCCAGTTTAATGAGCATCTTCACCGACTGCAAGAAGGCACAACACTGTGCAATCAGAGCAACTTTATCCTCCAGAGGCCACCACAGCGACACCAGCCTGTTCGCTGGCTGTATTGAAAGGTTCTGTCATGCCCGGCACTGATGAACCTCAATAGTTGAACCTCATGGCTGACTGCACAGGGTTTCAATTTTAACCCCTGTACAGTCAGCCATGAGGTTCAACTATCTGAGGTCAACCTTAATCTTCTGCAAAGGTCTGTTCATCACACACACTCATTTTCATATTGTTCCTAACCGCCAACGGCACAATATTCTCAAAGGCGTCTCAGTCGCCATTTCTAGTTTGCATAATTGTAAACTGGACATTGAGGTATCGCTTCCAATCAGGAGGAACACTTGAACCATCGTCCATTCGGTGTTGTATTTACCCTTTTTGAATATAAGCAATTGTATCAGAAATGATGCTGTCACCTTCATTTAGACTCCTTTCTTCCTGTAAAAACCCTGGCTTGAGCTGTAGCATTCATAGCCAGGAGGCAATTTTGACTTTTTAAAATACAAATCACATTTAGTGAGAGTGTTTAATTCAGGATTTTAGTAACTTCCCCATGTTAACGGCATCAAGTGTCCCCGACTGAGGATTTCAACACAAATGATGTTCTGAAACAAAGTTGAACAGGTCATGCTAATTACACCTTTTGAGACCAAAACAACCCAGATATGTGAAAATGATTTTACTAAATAGCCTTTATGCGATATTTTTGAAGGCCAGCATTTGTCCAGTGAGACAATGGAAATTCAGATTGCTGACCAGGAGCTGAAGGGATGCTAATTTCAAGGCCTGACTCTAAACTGCAGCCCAAAATATTAATAAATGAGACCGTTGTCCCATTTTTGACATCATAGTGATCAAAGGCATATTTGCATTTGGTGCAAAGTGGAAGCCTTTGGTCATGATAATAATAATTGTTGATTTATTTGCTGCAGTGAAATTATAATGATATAATAAGATACAATACAATACATATTCATATGTATCTTATACTATAAGATACATATGAATATGAATATTGAGTAAACAAAAGACTTTATTACATGACGACTAGGTGGGGTTTATTTCACAGTAATTTTAATGGAGCCATAAATCGCAAATAAGGTGTGAATTTTGTAACTTTTAGGTTCTTCTGCGTAAAGACTAATACAAAAATATTGAAAAACAAGATAAACCAGCAGAAAAAGAAGCTTGAGGTGGTGGACGGATAAGTTAAACCACAAGTTTTAACTGAGGAAAGCAAAGTTGAAACCACTTGAGGCCTAAACGTAGAGTCAGTTGCTATTTACTCACATCTGTCGATGTAATATGCCTTTTTAAGTTAAATAGTATCACTTTTTTTAGCCTTTATCTAGTCCCACCGCTGATTTGTAGGTCTAAAATGGGGTCAGTGCTATAGGCCAGTGTGCAAAACGCAGCGCCTGCAGTATATGTATGTGCTCTAACCTCTTATTCACATATTCTCAGTTTTACCGTCACTTGTGGGACCAGAAAGTCTTCTGCCGAATGCAGAATGAGCAGCTTTTTATTAAAACTAGACCAGACAGCAAATCTGACCAGAAGGCATGTGATGGAAGTTGACCTATAACACTCAGCCAGGGACAGACAGTCCCACCGCACAGCGCACAGCGTGGGGGAGGCAGCATTAGAGATGGGTGAATAGCAGGCTGATGGTCCCCAGCGTTCTCATGCTGATGTGCCTAAATATGAACATTAAAAAAAAAAAAAAATCAATAATGAAATTGAATGAATACATATAAGGTTATTCACTGGCATATTGCCATTTTTGATTTATCAAAAGTGAATGAGAATGGAAATGGATGAAATAGGTGTGTTTATTCCACACACAACAATATAGCACGCAGACACACACAATTTTGAGTTCATTTAAAAAATCAATCAAGTCTTGGCCCTCAGCGTCTCCGTCATGACACCCCTCTCCATCTCCCTTTAGGGGACTGTCTCATTTCAGCGCAGCACTGCCTCGCTCCGAATGATTGGGCCCAGTGAGCCATGCACAGCCCGGCACCGAAGTGAAACAGGGAGGTGAGAATAGCATGAAATAAGTAAATGTATGAAAATGTTTAAGGTGTTTATGTTTCAGTCGGCAATGGAGATGATACTCAGACATGAGATGTGATTTCCTCAACTCTCGATAGTGGGAACTGATTGAAATGCAGCACATTTTACAGCAAAAATGACACTGAGCTGCTCTTACTGTCAATTAAACATTAATTTGCTGGAGATTTTAGTGTGAATATGAAAGCAGCAAAGGATCTGGGGGTCAATGTCTGTGCCCAGAGGTTGAGCAAAAGACCTCCGAATCACTCACATCTTCAAACAAACTTTTCAAACCTAAACGTGCAAATATCCGCTGACACAAAAAGTCAGGATTGGAACTGAGACAAGGATTTTTTGGTGGAATGGAGCATTTGCCCATGCACTGAAATCCTTCATTCATCCTCACTTTGCCAGAGAGAACTAAATGTCCAGAGAGAAAAAGTGCAAAATTTGCTTTTTCTCGCAGTTTAGATTCCAATGTTGGAGTCCATTTTTAATACTCCAGCTGGTGTCACGGTTTGCTCACATGAGGAACATGTTGGTGTGAATAATTTTGCATATTGTCTTTATTTTCTTTTTTTGTTGTTGTTGTTTTTTCACATATTTTACACCTTGGGGGTATCACCAGAACATCACCACTTTTATTATGGAAATACAAGTGACATGAACATTAGGTGTTGATAATAAGTTTGGATCAGTTCCAGGAGCAGTAACTGTGCTGAAACATGTACAACTCTGTTACCGTCTATCTTATCTGAGTGAGAAATGCTAATGTGTAGCACAGTCATCATGAATGAAAGCAGCAGCGCTTAAGTCATTCATGAAACACCACTACAAAAAGGATATGAAATAAGCACGGGTCCGTCAGAATCCTACAAGTCAGCATTGCTCATCATCAAAGTATTGATGAAATGTGGTAGCGAAGGCCAGGATTGATTCTTTCCCCAATAATTTTCCATAAAAGCAATGCCCAAACATCATTATTGCACCCTTTTTGTTTCACTATGTGTCTGTCTTGCGCTGATGAAGGCTTCCCCTGGTTACTTCATTGACTTTTGTGACAAATACAGGACATTTGTTCTGACGTGACTCCACTCTGTCTGTGTAGTTGTCACACGGGGGACAGCAGTAGACATCCGTCAGGTGACATCAGCTCCATCAGCCCTTGACACCTTCAACACAGCTGGAGTTATAGCACAGTGGAGCCCAGCCCAGTGGCCTCTCTGCCTGCTGTGCTCAAGGTGTGCTTGATTCAGGTCATCCATGGTTGTAAAAAAGAGCTGACAAGGCTAAAAGGCAAATTAAATAAGCTTAAAATGAAAGATGCCTCAGGAATAGTCTACCACACATTATTATTTGATATGTATCAGACTCGGGTCACCTTAACTGCTGACTTCTTAACAGACACACGAACCAATCTAAATCTCTTTTATTACATTCTGCGGGAAATATAAAGAATGAGGGTACATTAGGAAAAGCCATGCTCTGGTTTTGCACAATGCATGAATCCAACAACGACATGGATGTTTGACTTAAGGGGATTTTTGCAGATAATGGACCGCTATTACAAATATCTTGTATTAAGATTTATGACATTTCTTGCAAACTTGTGTAAAACAGGAGAAAATAGATATCAGGTAGAAGTTATAGCCTGAAATAAGAAATGTGTCCAGCAAGTGCAGCAAAGAATCACTCTGTCCTGGTGTTACAAGGTTAAAAATGTCACGTCCCTGGTGAACTTTATTCAAATCAAGTTTGCCTCTATGTGAAAGAGGCAGCCATTCTCTCTCAGTGCAGAAGGAAAACCAACCTCCCGAGTTAAATTAGGGCCAAACAAATCTCTCTCTGTTTTGTGGTTGTATTATTATTATTTGTTTTAATCAGCCTGCAGACACAGGGTATCAATGAGACAGTTCTACTCTGGAGATCCTCGAGGCTGATCGATATAAAACAGCCAAGGTTTCGTCTGTTTATTCAGCCAATGGGGACCAAAAACTGGCTCCCAGTTCACATGACGGGACTACCATTGTGATTAGGTTTGCCTTTCCAAAGTTTGCTGGTTTGCTGGTTTGTGCAGGCGTAATTTTCATTCAATCTGCAGGATATGTTGATCTTCATAAGATGTTCCTGAGGATATAGCCCAAGTCTGAAAGTTACAACACAGAACTAATCACTTGATTTAGCGTCAGAAGATCAGAGAAGAGCAACATCATAGCAGCAAAATCCTAAGGGAAAATGACGATGCAAGACTAGAGGGAGACCAGAAAGTTTCCTCAAGCAACTCTCATTAATTTGGATTCTGACTAAAAGTAGTGAAATTAGACAGTTAGCAAAATGGGATTAAAAAAAACAGCTGGATTAAACTTTCATCCATCCATTCATCCATTTTCTACTGCTTATCTGAGGTCAGGTCACGGGGCAGCAACCTAAGCAGGGAGGCTCAGACTTCCCTCTCCCCAGCTCTTCCTGGGGGATACTGAGGTGTTCCCAGGCCAGCCGAGAGACACAGTCTCTCCAGTGTGTCCTGGGTCTTCTCGGGGGCCTCCTACTGGAGGGTCATGCCCTGAACACCTCACCAGGGAGGCGTCCGGGAGGCATCCTAACTAGGTGCCAAAGCCACCTCATCTGGCTTTTCTCAAGGCGGAGGAGCAGCGCCTCTACTCTGAGCTCCTCCCGGATGACAGAGCTTCTCACCCCATCTCTAAGGGAGAGCCCAGCCACCCTATGGAGGAAGCTCATCGCGGCCACTTGTACCCGCGATCTTGTTCTTTCGCTCACTAGCCAAAGCTCATGAGCATAGGTGAGGGTAGGAATGAAGATTGATAGATTAAACTTCAGTTATTATTCCGATTTGTGTTCATGCTTTTATGTGGTAGATGTGAGAAATCATTTGCCAGCCTGCGTGATTCTGACTAAACAGTGTTTTCACAGGTTTACATTCCTCCTCTGGGACTGTGATGGAACACTGAAGAAAATACGGTCCTCGCTTCATCTCCATCCTTCACTGGGTGATGGGAACAGAACGCAGAAACACAACACCATTAATGTCAAAAATAATTGGCCACACTAACTTTCATGTCGCCTCATCAGTCAACTGGCAGGAAACAATTAATTCCATCTGTCCGCTATCAAAAGTGCTTTCCATATTTGATATGGAGGCTTGAGGAGAGGAGCTGAGGCCCAGGAGAGAGTCAGCCTCGACAAGCCCCAGCTCCACATGGCTGCATTTAATTAGGAGGGATGCTGGAGAGGGTGTGGGAGGGGCACTTATGTTAACTGATTTCCCTCTTTAATCAGTGCTAATCTCCAGTCATTCTCGCTGCACAATACAGCCCCATTCATGAAGCCAAATTAACAAATGACGAATAAAGTGCTGGCTGACTGACTCAGGTGGCATCACACCATTCTTAATTCTCCCTCTCTCTTTTTTTTATTTTATCTGCTCTCTTGGGAATGGAAAAATTGGAAATGTGTGTGTGCATAGCTAGAAAAGCAGACAAGATAAGAAACTTTATTGCCTTTACAGGTGGTGATATTACATTTTGGGACTACAATATAATTACATGTGAGCACAAAGACCAGATTCCACATTGTAAACAGAATCTATATCATAAAATGCAGTAGATTGTTGCCCGATGCAAAAAAACAAAACAGTATTTTTCCCTGCTATCTTTATAGAAAACAGTGCCAGAGTGTAACTAAGTACAGCCGTATTCTATGGAATTGAGAATTTTGACACAGTGAATTGAATAAATAGAATGTCTAGAAGGTGACAACTTTTTCAAACTTGGCTTTGTTTTTGGGTTCCTTTCACGGACTGAAAATAGAGCACTGCACTGTTTCAGTACCTCTGTGGGTGTAAAACAAGTAGACGCTCCCTTGACCTTAAGATGATGTAAAAATAAGACCAATAAAAGGATTGCTGAAGGTCACAGAGCCAAGCAAGACCAACAGCTAAGATGGTGTAAGACAGAGAAACAGAAGCTTTCAACTGACGCCAGACTTCCAGATTTCTGATGAAGGAGGAGGAAGAAAATGGCAGCAGAGGCGTGTGAAAATGTCAGAGCCAGAGACTGATAGAAAGAAGAAATGACCGGTTGCGGGATTATTACAGGGTTCTCTAGCCGGTTAAATGAGGCACGAGACAGGTGAAACAGTGTGTACTTGTGCACTTACTTAAATACAGTATCAAGACGATCCCAAATGATTTAGAAATTACAGATCTTCTGGATCTTTTGGTGCGTATAGAAGACCAGGCTGTTTTGCTCCATACCACACCAATAAAGCTAATTTACACAGAGATTTTTCCAGTTTGGATTTATGTGTTTATTTATTGTTCAGAATTACCCCATTGCAACTTTAAAAGCATTACACACTTCAGATGAGCTGGTGACAGTATGTTGAATCATTTGGGACAGTGGCAGATTTGACCAAAAAAAAGTGTGAATGGCAGTGGAGTGTAACAGCTAGAGAGAGTTAATTTACTCCAATCTCACATTATTTCACTCACTCATTCGCCCTGAGCTCAGGACTCATGTTTGAGATCAGTTTCCGGGGTCACTTCAGATGAGCTCTCACCCAAAGCCCATTACACGCCCATGCAGACACACCGACACTCGTTTTATAACCACATCGTGTTTACACTGAGGCCGACAACACAACAGGCATTAATCCCTCCACCTGTGACTTTTAACAAACAGGATTAGTAGCAGTTTGTCGACTAAATTCCCCCAAAATACCTTCAAATCCAAGGCTGCGGGTTGATCTGCCGGCCAAGACCCCACCCTTCTGTTTTTGTGACCGGAATTTGTACAGCAAATTTATCTAAATGAACAGCTCTCCTGCGGATGAGCAACAGCACTATTTCTCACACCCCTTTTTCACTTTGCAGCATGGAGCAGGTGAATGCAAAAGCAGAGCTGAATAACTACAAATGAATGTTTAGCAGTAAGGAACAAAAGGACCAATCCTGTCCCTGTTATGGAATAAGAGACAGCAACACACTGACACACTCGAGAATTTACCAGATCTGTCAGAGAAATGCGATTGCAATGCAGCAGCTCCACAGACTGACAGCCAGAAGTGAGATTCTGATCACCCATAATGGGTTTTTATGAAGCAGAGAGAGCCGCAACGGCAGAAATAATATACATTTCAGACTAAACAGGTCATGCGATTGACAAGAGGTACATTTACATTTTATGAGGAAGAGTAGTCAGCGTAGCCAGACATACAAATGAAAGTCGATAGCCTCCCAAAAGAACATGGCTGTGGTTGCTGTATAAATATGTATAATGCTGAACAGCAGGGATAAAGTACTAAAAAATGGATGGACAATGCTCAAATGGGGGAGAAGGTTCTGTAGGGTTGTGAGACAGATTTTTTTTCTTTTATCTGATGCTAAACATCATTATAATGAGATATACACTGTTTTATATTTGATCACTGAGGCAAAATCCCTGGTTTGGCCATGAAAACAGACGTGCAAAGGTCAGATGCAGCCTTGTTGGTTTAGGAGAGAAGAAACGGCACATATGATCACAAAGGTATGTACGTTTTCAAGCAGTCAAATTCTCCCATCTGCTAACATACTTTCATTAGAGAGATGGCTGCATTTCAGAAGCAAATGTTTTTTTTGTTTTTTTTATTCTTACTTCACTCTGCTGACTGTCCTGCAGACTCTATTCACTGAATCTCACTAGGCTATTGTTGAAAGGATGTACCAAGTCAATTCTATGCAGGCAGCACACTGGGTGAGACCACGCAAGGGTAATTACAGTCGGAGAGGAGGCTGCATCACAGCACATTTATAATACATGTAAAACTGTATTTGATCAATGCTCATATCAGGTCTGATAACTGCTTGAGTGCACTCTTGCTCTGGCAGCACAATCCAAGATACAATCACGTAATGAGATGAGAAAAGGGAAAAAACAAAAACCCAAAACTGCATCAACAAACGTGTGCTTCTGATGTGTAACTTGAGCAACGCATACGATCACATGAAGACAACCGCTGCATGACTGCAGCAAGAGGTCCTTAGAGAGGAAGCAAATGTGGATGATGTAATCAGTTAAATAGGGATTTCAATCAGGAGGTGACTGCAGATCAAATGTCAAACATTCAAAATCAATTTTAACCTTAGAGAAATACGTAAGCATGCAACCGTCCTGGTGGCCATCACTGCCCCGCCTCCTTTCTGCGTGCGTCACGTGCCATGAGCTTTACTCAGTTCAGCAGAGTCACGCCTGGTCAGTATGGATGTGAGGATGGATGTGAGATCAGTAAATACAAGTGTCCATGTGAGTGCGTATGTGTGTGTGTGTGTGTGTGCTCGTTTGTGCTCAGTAGAGTGTTAGTCTTAGAGGTAACATTCCTTGCTACGCATCTCCAACAGGCAAGAGAAGTGATATGTGAGCAGGGTTAACAGAGCCCTTCTGATCGTCCTCTCCCCTCTGCACATTCTGTACTCTGACTATTGGCTTGGGCAGATAAACACTTTCACAGCTTTTAAGAATCCTGCAGTCACATCTGAGAGAATGTTGAGGGGATGTTTCGGATGGATGCAGCATGACACTTCAAGCATGGAGCTGTCCGCTGGGTTTATTTGGTTTCTCTCTTAGCGATGACAGACTTAAAGAAAACAAGTGTATCTGAAGTGATGGGGTGTGACACAGCCGGCGACAATCTCTCCCCTTTTTTGCTTTCAAATGTTTACTGGTCGTCAGCACTACTCGTGGATATGTGTTCCTATGCATACATGGGTGTTTATGCACCGATCGTTTCACATCGTCCAGTATCCAGTTTTTGCAGGCTTTGTAGAATGAATTGGTTCTTCACACCAATCACAGATTTCAGAAGAAGAGAAGGACAGAGCTGAACATTTGTGCTTTATCATTTTTCTTAGCCTGTTTGCGGTAAGTGGTGGTTGAGTTATGTGACCACAAGCTGGCACCAGATTTGTCCTGAATTAAGAATAGGAGGACAAAGCTAATAAAGGTCAAGTATTAGGATAAAGGGAACCAACAGTGATCCTCCTACCTCCTTTCCACCTCGGTTCTGGTGGAATTCTTAAATGTTAGTGGTGCAAATACATGAATGCCGACTAATAATCCACAACATTAGTAAATGTCATGTCATCAAAAGCCACCTAAACAGCATCTAGTGTGTTCCTGCTTTAGTTTGACATGGACAGAGAGCCTTACCTGAAGTGTGTCAGAGGGATGATTCAAGCGATGACGATGGTCACAACAGGACATAAGAGAGAAAAAGAAAAAAAAAAGAAAAATGATATTAGTTTGGGTTATGACAATTTCATTTGAGAACATTATGGAAAATTGAGACATTATTTTGGTGGTTAATGTATTCTTCATTCTCACAAAACACTTCTGATCAGTTTTATCTGCTATTCCTTTGTGATAATTCTCCAATCTCGACGGCAGAACATCAAAATTATCACCAACCACAAGCCGTTATTTATCACACAGGAACTAAATCCCCATTAATCCCCAAATAGTTCCATTTAAAGTAATAACAGAGAGAAAAAATGTAGCAGTGAAGTGCTGTTCTATGTTGCTAATGCTTCAGAATTCTGTTTTATTTATTTAGAGAACGACTTCAAAAAGAGACATCAAAGAGCACATATTTGATCAAGGTGATGAAAGCAGGGCACAGATTTAAGGGCAGCCCACTAACAATGGTAGAAAAAGAGCAAAAACAGTTCCCTTTAAAATATTCAACCAATCCCTTTAAAGACAGTAGATATATATCACACTGATGATAAACAACCTGCCGGAAAGAATAGGTTCCATTTCCTCTTTCGCACTCAAATTCTCTGGTGTAACCTTTCCACTTCCCTCGTTTCTTATGGCAAGAGGCCTTGAGGAGGACTAGACAACTGTTATGAATGGCAGCATCCCTTCTCTGCTGCTGGTGACTTCCTGTTTGACTGAGGGCAGATCTATGACGGATTTCTACTGTTCCAGGGACAGCTGGTGAGTTGTGGCGTAGACCCTGACTGGGCGCACTGCAGGTAAAACATATCATATCGATCCAAGGAAACTAAAGACTTGAAAGGAGACTGCTGGAAAGAGGACAGACCCTCTTTTCTCAAGCCTCTAACTTCTTCGGACCACCAGTGAGTGAAAAGGGGCTGGACAAACACACAAATCATAATAAATAGACCAATCTCGGAACATCTGAGTCTCAGCAAGGACTCTATATAGAATCTTTAAACCATCTAGGTAGTTCAAATGGAAACTTCACAAGGGATTTCTAAAGGAAATTGCTATGATTTAAGTGTTTTCTGTAAACAGGTCTGTTACAATTTGGATTCAAATTAGGAAACACCTAGGCCTTCATCGGGTCTCAGACCTCTCCCTCATTGTAAAACAAAATCTGAGGACCTTTACAACTGAGGGAATTTCATGTCTTTTTATGAACTCATAGAAATTTAAACTGCCTGAATCCCATCTATTTCTTTTTAGGGTTTTTTGCTTTTTTTTTCAGATAAGGCATTTCGTTCACATTTACAAACCTAAATTCCCTGGAGACCCGGGAGACTGGTCGACTCGCTATTGGCCCTTGACCTTGATCAAATTAATTCCAAACATAAAGCCTTATTAATTCGGCTATTGACACCTCAGCGTTTGGTAATAAGAACTCCTGGGAGCAAAAAGCTTGGAACCACATTGCCTACCGGATTACCAGAAACACATCCTCTTACACTGTAAAGTTGTACACAAAGCTCACAACACTAATTCGAAGCTGTCTCGGATTTTCCTCAATGTGACTGACTCAGGTGCAAAACATCTACAGCCGACCATTCCCACATGTCCTGGTTTTGTCCCAGGTTTGCCACATTCTTGTCTGAAATCTTTAAAACTCTTATGAGACTTCTATCCCGCCTGAACCTCTCCTGGCTTTGTTTGGTACCCCATGGCAGCTTTTTACGTCTAAAACCATGAAGGCTGCTTCCCTTTGCCACCCTGTTGGCCGGCTGACTCATACTCATCAATTGGAAACGCTCTCAAACCTCCATCTCATAACAGGCGGCTGAAAGATATATTTCTCTCCACAAAGTTTGAAAAACTCAGACTCTCCTTCAATCGCTCCTTAAAAAAACTTGGAGACCTCCCTGAAATGATATTGAATCTTTGACATCTCTGCATGATTATGATAACTGAGCCCCCGCCCCTTTTTCTTTTTTTCTGTTCTTTTCTTTTTTCTCATTTCCCCCTCATTTATTTACGTATTTCAGTATTTTCCTGGTTATTGTATGTACTTTGAATTGTCCACTCATCCCTTTTGGACTTAATTTTAAGTTATTACGGTTGGTAGAACATTAATCACTTAATGCTTGAACCACCTCTAATAATAACTAACCTAACTCAGGGTTGTAAATGTGCTTTAGTGATTAAATTACAATTTGTCAGCTTTCACTGGGTCTCTTTGAACCAAATTCACCCACCTGTGATACCAGTATCCTTTCCTTAGCCCTACCTGATTAAGTTTCAATTTAAGTTTCAAGCCTTTTTTTTAGTAGGCTTTTTTTTAGTAAAAAACACACACTGTTTCTCTTTCTCTTTCTCTTTCTCTTTCTCTCTCTCTCTCTCTCTCTCTCTCTCTCACACACACACACACACACAAAATGCTGTGTAAATAAATATTCCATTTGTGTCGCTTAAGTCATGAGCAGAAAGAATGTGACTGTGGATTTGATCATAAAGAGCCTGCAGTTGTCTCTGAGATATTAATTCGTACAAGCATTAAGCCAGCACAGGTGAGGGTAAAGGGCAGCCCTTATTAAAGGCACGACACCAGCAAAGGTCAGACTCGGTTTCCAAATTCATTCGCTTTATATACACTACTTCAATGCAGGTCCATGATTGTTTCATTACGCTGACATGCCCTAACCGACGTTAACGGTCCAGTGTGTTTTAATAAGGGAACGTCTTGCCAAAGGGCTGCACAAAAATAATGAACTACTTGAAAAACTGGGTGTCATAGAATTACACAGGCTATGGAAAAACAAAAGATTAATGAATGTGATGAGAAAGTGTCTCCCGTCATATCCATGCCAGCAAACAGGGTCTGGAGACCGTAAGCGTGCGGTGGAAAGGTTACTTCCTCTGACATATTGAATGAGGAAGGTTAATGAGGAGGCCAGAGGGAAGTGCTGCCACATAGCTGCTGTTTAATTAACTCTGTTTTCACTGTATATTGAGAGCTTATGTACAGCAAGGAGTTTGTTGGCAATGGTTTTAATCTGCCAATCAACGTGCTACCGCTTTCCAGAGTCTTGTTAATGTGGAGACAGAACCCACCAATCAGCACATCCCTTTATTGAGGGAACATTTGCAAGACCATTGTCTCCAGGCATATTACAACCAGCTTGCCATGCTTTTCATGTCTTTCTTTATTTCGTTAATGAGAAATTGCATGGTAAATGTGTGTTTCCATTGACAATTATCAAGGAGCTGTGTCACTTAATCAGCGATAATCATTTATGAATGTATTAATTAGGTTTACAATAAATCAGTGTAATTACACTTAAATTGATGACATGCAATTTCATGTCAATACAGCTGCAGCTCAAAAGGTTTCAGGCTTTCTGTAATTTGGGATTGGGCCAGGTTGATTTTTAAAGCACACTTCAGAGTGCTACTAACTCATGTTATGTGTAAGTCATTCAGCTGGAGCTTTCTTTGTTTGGTTAAATTTAATTTTGCTACTCTAACAGCACCAGGTTGCATTCCAAACCAATAAATAACTTTGCTTCGTGCAAAAATGATTCCACGTGCTTCCACAAAAGGCTTGGATATGCTTTTTTTTTAGTTGGGTTTGAGCCAGGATTTGAACCCTGGACCTCGTAGAAACAAAGAACCATTCAGTCATGTGAAAACGACTTGATTCATCACATCAAAAACAGAGAGCTGAAGCAATCGAGCCCAGCTGTTTAAGTGTTCGTGTGGGTGAGTCTCCAGTTGATAATTACAGCAAAAGAGGGAATGCCCAAACCTCCTATTAGTTTTGACCTTTAGTATTTGATCAGTTTCCCCTTGTCTCTGTGCACTTTTGATGCGCGTTTGCGCAGACTCCCTCCACTCCTGCGCAGAAGCTCCTGGTAACACATGGCTGCACTCCAACTGCTGTTTTTGTGTTTGATTGTGTCACTGAGTCTTTGTGGCAGTTTGATCGACGGTCTGAGGGGACAAGTGTCTGGATTTTGACAAGGATGCAGAATGATCTGTAGTCAAACAGCAACACATGTCCAAACACACACTGGCCCAGTCAATGCTTCAGACATTCTCTACTTTATCGAAGAGGGAAAAGGAGATTGGAAAATCAATAGTGGCCACCCTGCAAAAGCTGCTGCTGTCTCGTCATATGTCAGTACTACAGTCTTGGAGAGGATTTCACCTTAAAGAGGAACATTTTAAGTCCAAACTTGAGATAAAACGGAACTCTTTTGCTTATTCATATATGTCCTATGGAGAACATGTCATTTTAACTCTGCAGGAAAAAGAATCTGTATTAAATGAGCCTCTCAGAATACAGCAGCTCAGTGGTGCAGAAACAGAATCAAAGTGTGAAATGAGCAATTCATGCATGTAGTGCCATTAAAGCCAAATGAACATTCAAAGATGTTTTGTCAAAGAGCATTTCCACAGTAATCTCAAAGCTGAGGACAGCAGAGAAGCACTTACAAGACACACACACACACACACACACACACACACACACACACACACACACACACACACACACACACACACACACACACACACACACACACACACACACACACACACGATTCAAGTCTAAACATGCTGTCTTTACAGATAAGTGTATTTTTTATGAGTGTATACTGTTTTATTGAACTCCCAGAGCACAGATGAAATCACTCTGTATCCTGTGTGTCAGCACTTAAGTACAGAAACTGGTTGAGGCTGCATTATATGTTTCACACATTATGAGAACTGGAGTCTCAGCAAAGTCTAACTTTACTTGTTGGCATCCTGGTATCAAAGGAAGAAAAGATAAAAAAGGGAGGAAAAAAACCCCCACAAAAACACATCTGCAGCAAAAAACCAGCCCAAGTTAATCAATCTGACAGAAACTGAACCCACAAGGAGGTGATAGAACCAAGAACCAGAGGTGTAACAAAAACACCATACTCAAAAGCAATAAACGTATAAATGACACATTTAATTCATGTAGCTGAGTTAAATGTGGCATTATACACTACGTTATATGCTGCATATGCATGTACAATTTACAATACACAAAAGTGGAATAGATTGTTTTGAAATGAGTGACAAAAGAACAATTAGGGACCAGGAGGAAAGAGAGCGATCCGGATGTTGCAGATTGCATATAAACGGTGGCGTCACATCTGTTTAATAAAACATCGCCCTGCAGCGATCAATACACCCTCTCAGGGAGACACACTGCTGCCTCTGTGCCTGATAGAATGAAAAACTAGACAGTCGATCACTCATCTATCTGTTCATCCACCTTTAACAAAAAGAAACATCTCGTTGACCAGAAGACTAATAACATGTTTCACATTGTCTCTGTGGGTGTGTTCACACCTATTGGGCAACATCTGTGGAGGTGAGATGTTAACTGTCAATGTACAAACACAACGATGGGAAACTCCACATACTGTACCTAGATACAGGTACAGTATTTTTTTTCTCTTAAAAAAAAACTAATTTAATTGAACATACTGTATATATAAACTGTATGAACAAATATGTATATAACAGAGAGCAGAGAATGCTGCCTCCCTTAATAATTCCAACATCACCTGGGAATTTATTATGTTTTAAGTTATATCAGATTCCAAACAAGAACAAAGAAGAAATGTTTGCACTGTTACAGAGAGCTGACAACTACCTTTGGTAGAATTCTCAAGAGTAACTGATTTGAGCCATAGCATCGTAACTGCTGACAGGTGAAGTGAATATTGCTTATTATCCCTTCATCCTAGCACTTGGGCAACAAATTAACAGTTCGTCCTCATAGTTAATGTCTTACAAACCACAACTCTTGTAGGGTGTTGCTGATCTGCAGTGGTCAGCACCCATCCAAAGTGGCTAAAGGAAGGAACAGTGGTAAAGTGGTGAGAGGGCCATGGGGGGCCATGGGTAGCCATGGGAGTGAAGGCTGTTTTGGGTGGTACGATCCAACAGACAAACCGTAGCTCGAATTGCTATCAAAGTTAAGGATGGTTCTGATAGAAGGGGCACAGAATACAGAGTTCTTTTATTTTTTTCTCTTATGGGGCTGTGTAGCGACTGACCACTGAGTGTACCAATTCTGACCAACAATGTTAATGTTTGACATGTGAGGGAGGCTGGCTTTAATGAATCATGTTTTCTTTCCCATTCTGTTTGTGTGTGTGTGTGTGTGTGTGTGTGTGTGTGTGTGTGTGTGTGTGTGTGTGTGTGTGTGTGTGTGTGTGTGTGTGTGTGTGTGTGTGTCTTACACGGGGGACATATGCCACGAGGATGGACTATGAGAAAGCAACCTGTCAGAGGCAGTGTGACGCACTGGCCAATGTTCTGCTGGGGAAGCCTGGCTCCTGACAGTATTGTTGATGTTGCAGTACTTTGACACATGTATCCACCCAAAATTTCGCAGACCAAACAACCGCTTTCCTGGAAACAATATTCCATGGTGGCTGTGGCCTCTGTCAGCAGGAGGATGCCTTCTGCCACAAAGCTAAGCTTGATGCCTGAAGAATGGCTGAAGGAGCACAAGAAGAGGTTTGTGATGTTGACTTTGCCTTCAAACTGGGAATCTGTGGGATGCGCTGGAACATAGACTGCAAATAAAAGATGGACGTAGACTTTCGGTCTGAAAAGTGAAGGACGCGGAGGTGTTTTAATGTATAAAACCACCGAGATCGGCTGGGGGCTCTAAAAAGCCCTTGCTCAATCCAGTCCCATTCATTTTAAAACATGAAATCCTCAAAATAAATAAATAAATAAATAAATAATTATTTAACATTTTAAACAGCCAAATTCCATCAACGATCTGGTGGTCCATCTGAAAATTTTTCCATAGTTAATTTCATATTAATACTGAAATGAAATTAAAAATATTAAATTGCAAGGCAACAAAACCTTTTCTTTTTTTCAAACAAAGAGAATCTTAATTTATCAGATCAAATCACTTTGTTTACAAATTAATAACTCTGCTGTTTGATAAAAGTTAAATTTAGCCTTGACTGCAGCTCTAATGTCATCGGAATCATTTTACTAAATGTGCTGCTAATGTCATTACAAAACTTTGACTTTTAACATTTCTTCCCATACTGTGTGAATGCTATACTAATTTTATTTTATGTGTTTGACAAGACTTTGACAAGAGTGTAAATACTTGTTTCGTCATCTGTCAAACATGTTTTTACACCTTTTTTTAACTCCCCTTTTTTAAGCCTCCTTGTGGCATTATAGATGAAGTCCACAACAGATTGTCTTTTCATTATGGCTTCAATGATATCAAAGGCAACAAATGAAATTTTTTTTCAGTAGAGTTGCAAAAACCTGAAACCTGATAAACCAGGTTAGTTTAAGGAATTTTTTGTTTGTGTTTGTAAATAACTGTAGACTATATTTCGTTATTTACTCTTGTGTTTGTGTATTTTTGCCATAAGGAACAGTGGATGTGGCCTTGATCACAACGTTCAGGAATGTTTAAAAGCACAAAGCAAGTTAAAGGTGTTAACTTTGCATCCATCTTATCCAGATCTCAATCCAATTGAGCATCAGTGGGATGTGCTGGACAAACAAGTGTGAGCCAAGGAGGCGCCTCCTCGCAATGTACAAGGTGTAAATACCACAGGACACTTTCAGGAGTGTGTTGGAGTCCAGGTTAGGGCTACTGTGGCAACGTGGGCAACGCAATATGAGGCAGGGGGGTCATACTGTAATGATCGTAAAGCTGAATTTAAAAAATAATCAAACTGTAATGAGCACCAGATCTTGTGAAATTCTTCTGTATAACCTCAGTCCACCTCTGTTCATGCACAACCACCGAACACTGCCAAGTCTTAAGAGGATTGACCTTTAATTACCATAAAACCTCTTTTCTTTATTTGTAATATACAGCGGAGTCTAATACTCTGTACACTGTGGAATATTAGAATAGATTTCCAATAATTTGCACAATTCTCGAAAATTAACCAATTATAGCTTCAGGAAAAATAAAGCAGCATGCCCAACTGCTGCGTTTTTGTTTGATTTTTGTGTTTTTATTTGTTTATTTTTTGGATTGCTCAACTGAGTCCAGAAGATAACCATGAAAGTGTACAAATAGTGCAAGGCCCGAAGAAGTCAGAAACCAGAAAGGAAGATCATGACGACACCAGAGACCTGCTCTCAAACACCACTTCTTCTTCTGCTTCTTTTTGTGCGTATAATACACCTATGAAGCTAAAAGTGAAATCTTTGAAAAATCTTCATTTCTTGAAGATAAAGTAGTTATAGTATTGTCATTGATGCTAAATACGGTGAATCATTGTGTTGTAATTTTTTTGATGGAGAAATGGAATGGTGACTGATCCTTGAGCCCCTGGTTTCATAAATATTTGCAACTTTGACCTCATTTGCTGATTGGAAAAATTGATACCTCATAATTCACATCTCGGAAGTGCAGAAGATGCAGCAAGTGAAATGATTAAAAACCCTTGTCAAATGTGTATTTAAGAAATTCTTTTAATTCAATCCATAAATGTGTGAAAGGACTGTTATGGTTTGTCATCTGAGGAGGTCGAATCCCCTATTTCACATCTGCATTTCCCACCACCACTACTGAGCAGGCCTTCATCTCTGAGCAATGGGAAGCGGCAAACGAATTACTGGATTAAAGGCTAAGATGCTTCCAGAGGTCTGACTGCTGGCAAAGTACTATCCTCCATTAGGAACCTTCTCAGCTGCTGCTGCTGCTGCCACCAGACCTCGAGGCTGATGGGAGCTTCCTGACAAACTGGCCTGTCTTTATTGATGACAATGATTGATCATCGCCTCCGGAGAACTGTGAGCAATAAAGTTATTTTTGTAATTGAAAGTTCACAGTTTGGTGTTCCAACCCCCGCACACCCCCTACCACCGACCCACCAACGCACCCCCCACACCACACGCACACACTCACGCACACAAACACACATACACACCCAGCTAACATGCTGAGGTAGGGGTTGGCTAAC
>BJFM01004234.1:3380-34902 GCA_016586285.1 Arothron firmamentum | reverse complement strand
TATATATATATGATATATATAGCAAGAAATGTAGCTGTTGCGTCAAAACCCTAAAATTCAGAAAATCAAAGGTGCAGATCAATCAGACAGATGAAAGCATTTGATGTTTAATAATCAAAGGCAAGAAGGTTTGACGTAAAGCAACAATCTGTATCACAACTATATAGCATTAGGATTCACCAGCCCACCAAAATACACAACCACAGCTCTTGGTTGCGGAAGACGAACTAGTCGGATGCAACTTCTAATGAATTAAGATTGTAGTTTCCATCAGTTCTGTTATCTCTTCTAATGTTTGCATTATCAAGTATTATGTACACAAATTGATTATAACAAGTGCATATATGTTCTGTCCATCTTTAAGGTTATCAGCCTAATCCATTTCACAATTAAATTGTTGAACAAGAGGAATCGAGTTATTTATTTAATTTACCATAAGAGAAAAGCAAAAGAAATGGATGTGTTTTTAAACAATTTTTGCTCTTATGTCTACACCCTAATACTGTATATTTAAATCATCAGAAATAGGGTGTAGACATAAGAGCAAAAATTGTTCAAAAACACATCTATTTTCTTAATTTTCTTTCATTTTCTTCTTTCTTAATCCACAGATTGATAAGTGATGAAAACCTCAGAGGAAAGAATCGTTGAACCGACGTGGTAGTTACAGGATTCATTAAATCATTTATTCAACAACAATTGCCTGTTGAAGCCTGAATTTAATACTGTGGACTAATTTTTGATTCCTGTAACTACCATGTCAGCTCAACAGCGATTCTTTCCTCTGAGGTTTTCATCACTTATCAATCTGTGGATTAATATTTAATTTATATCAGAGATATCAAACCGGTTCCAAAAAGGGCCGTGTGGCTGCAGGTTTTGGTTCCAACCCAGTAATAGCACACCTGACTGAGGTCATTTAATCAACTGATCCGAGTCTTCAGACAGCTGATTGGTCAAACTGTGTGTGCTTGATTGGTTGGAACAAAAACCTGCGGCCACACGGCCCTTTCTGGAACCGGGTTGACATATGTGATATATATGTTAGTTAAATTTATGATCGGATGAGCTAATTTGTCCACCTGGGCTCTGGAGAGGACATGAATCAGAGGACAGCAGAGTGTGTGGGCGCTGAAAGAGTGCAGACACAGGTGACTCTGCTCCAGAGTCCGCAGACGGATGAAATACACTGCTCGCAGGTAAACAGGGACAAGATAAGGAAGGAGAGAGAAGGAGAGAGAGAGAGGGAGAGACAGAGAGAGAGAGGGCAGCCTGAACGTTCCCACCAAGAGAGTGCAGCTCCAGGGGAAGAAGAGACTCAATGAGAACAAAAGGGTGGCAGTCTGTGGACGGCCTGATTAAACCGACTGTTTCTGGATCTGTACAAGCTTCAGTGAGACAGCCGTTCTGTCGGCCTCGTTAAGATCAGGGTCACGTGGCCTCGACACGGACCGACCTGCCCTCAATAAAACTTTAGCTTTTAATTTCAGAGCCCGTTCTGAAACAGGCCTCCCTCTTTCATGCATTATAAATGAGCCATTACGACCTGTTGACGGGCCTGTAACGCGTCGGCGGACCAGCGGCTCCGTCATTAGGCACACGACTGGACGGGGCATCCCGCACTGATTGAGTTATTAGGACACATCACGTGGCCCCGGGGCCTCTGTCTGAACCCCGGCTGTTGTTTCACCGTCTATTACAGCCAAACTCGACTGGGTTAAGCTAATAGGCTAATCAAATGCTGCTGAAATCATGCACAGAGTCCCCGAGCGGTCCGACGTTTCATTCCTCTTGTCTCCACATCACAATATAATTGGTCTTCCGGGCTGAAGCGTACCAGGAAGCGGGTCCGGGCACGCCGCTTATTGGAGGCCTCTGGAGACGAGGTGAATGCCAGCTGGCAAGTGAGCACGGACCAAAGAGCCTAATCTAAACAACGCTGGCACGCTCACTCTCGTGCATGTGTCCTCCAGGATTTCAGCTTTTGTAACTGTCCTGGTTCAAAATGTCAGATTCATTTTTCTACAATGGCTGGATTTTCTCACAGGAAGCCTCGCAGGAATGAGTAAAACTGCAAAAATCAAAGGAAGTCAACTCAAAAGGTTGTGCAGACTTGTCTGAAACGGAAATAACCTTACTTTGAGCAGGTCCTTGTGAAAATCCTGGCCGTCGTTCAGTCCTTCCAGGTTGCTGATGAACTGCGCACACGACATCCTTTTTCCAACATTCTGTTAATGAGAATTTATCTCACTTTAACGTGCACCGTCCTCACACTCCATATTTAACATGATGGCCCTGACGGCTCTGTTCTTTATATAAAAGGTGCATCAAGGACATCTTGGGTGTGAGAACTGAGAACCAGCAGACGACAGTGGTGTCGATCTTGGCTCAAATTAAACTTTCTGAGATAATTTTCAAACGTCAAATCTGTTCTTCCTTCGCAGGGCTGATCCTCTAACAAGCCCTCACTGTAGCATCTTTAATTAATCATTCATCTGCAGAGCTGTTCTCTCACCAAGGAGAGCTGCTGATGGCCCAGATCTGCAGGAGGCTCCGACTATAAAGGAAACAGATTAATGGTGGAAGAAGCTCTGCAGATGCAGATCAGGCAGCGTGCGATATTACTGGAACTACAAAGATGAACTTAAGAGCCGTCTCAGAACTTTTCCTTCAGCTTTTTAACCTTTTATGGCTCACCTGACCGTGTAGATCTGTGTTCAGCAGCATGAGGGCACAGGTGAGCGTGTGAACCGCATCTGAACGAGGGGAAACTGCCAGTTAGCATCATCCAAAAGTGCCGTCTTTACCCCAAAACAAAGCAAATGATGCGTTCACTTTTCAATCGAAACGTAAGACTTCACTGTGTCATACATATTAATAAATAAAAAACATATTTCCAAGCTGATTTCAATACAAATGTGAGTTTATTATCTCACAAAGTGTAGACAAAGAAAAGCATTAAATACTGTAATTAATCATGTATTAGTGAAAACAAATATTTAATGTTTTCTACACTGTATAAAATATTGGTCACAGATCCCCCTGCTCAAAAAGTCTTTATGTATTAAATATTCAACAACAGAAAGAATTTTCTAATATTTTATATAACATTTACCTTTAATCAGAGTTTATCTGCAGCACTCACCCTCCGATGGTATCACTCTTGGGTTGCAGCACAAATAGCGCTTGGAGAAGTGTGACAGCACCCTCTCCCTCTCCTGAGTCTCACCCATCAGTGCAAACTGCCCGAGGAAAATCCTGCAGCCAACAGGGTCGAGAGGTTTCCGTAAGAAGTCGCCCATCATGGCGAGGAAATGTCTGTTTTTAACTTTAATCACCAAAAACGTCTGATAAATGAAATGTTGAGTTAGATTGCAGTTAAAGACATTATCCCATCTTTCATTTTTTATAAAGCTAACACATATTTTGTTTTTGCTCAGGTTTAATGCCCAAAGTTCAATTTTTAAGTTGCAGCGAAAGTCAGAGTCTGCCCTCTAGTGGACAGACTAACAACAGCACATAACGACAGGAATAAAATAAAAACCTCTTTAGTTTTTAAACTGAATTAAAGTTAGATAAAATTACAACCATAAATAATTAAAACAAACGTAAATGCCTAATTTTAGCCACATCATCAATTTAATTCCCATAGTTCAGTTCTGTGTAATCAATTATGTAATTATTGTATATTGCACATATGATTATTTCCATATTACTGGATGTATGTTTCACATATCTCACCGCAGAGCTTGGTCCAGACTGTGGCCTGTGAAGTTGAAGAAACTCAGATATTCTTCTGCCACCATGCGGCTGAAGTCATTGCTGCAGAGACCAGCAGAGTCACCGTGGTAAGTGCAGGAAAACAAACGTGTTGTAGATTAAAATTTGTTCAATAAACATTTAATGCAGCAAAAAAGCAACTATAGTCAGATTTATGTTAAATCTATCACTCTTTAATGTTGAGATTCCAGCTATAAAATCAAACCTTTTCAAAAATGTACCATTTGTGACCAAGTATGAAGAGGTATTTAGGGGATTTATTTTCAAATTCAAAGACTTTTTAATTATTATTGTTCCATGGGCATGCTCTTGTCAGAGCTTTGAATTCTAATTAAAGTAATATTTAGAGGTCATCTGAGACGTTTGTGTTTAACATGAAATTGTTCATTTACACTTCAAATTATCCTTACTACACATAGCTTGCAATTAAAGAATTATAATGTTTTTAGGTAACAAAATGGTTATAGCTTATTGTAAAAAAAAAAAAAAAAAAACCCGAACCAGCAGCAGTTTAGTGTTGTTATATCCTGTAAAATTCACAAATATCAGCAGTGTACACTTTATTTTACGTTCACTTGAGCGCTCACAAACAGGAAACAAAAGAATCCACAGCGCCCTCTGGCGGTGAGTTGTGGTCTAGGCTACTCACTCGCAAAACAACTTCCCCAAAAGATTTAAATGAAAACGATGCTGCCATCATTCACCAATTCTAATGATTGGTGGCTGTGTGGAAAAAAGTAAAACAGTTTTCAAACGATGCTGGGTATAATTTAGTTCTCAGAGCTCACTTCTTGCTGAGGTGGCGGGCCACATCAGATTTTCTGAATCCATCCAGGTTGTAGAGGCGTTTGGCCAAGCGTTTGGCCGCTGCTACGTCAGCGTGGCGGCTTCCATTGGTCAGGGTGTCGCTGCTGCTCAGGCCCAGTCTGTCGCTCAGGTCCTGGTCCACCTCCGGGTCCGAAGCCAGCCGGGCCTTTTCCCTGCTGAAACAGGTGAGTCAGAGTTTACACAAATCCTTCCGAACCCTTCCCCCTGTAAACAACAAATCACACAGTTTTGTTTCTTCTGTCAACCAGTCAGGCAAATTTACACTTGACAGTCAACATAGTCCAGATCATCCTAACAAACTGTGCTATTTTTTTTTTAAAAGAAAAAATAGTAAAAGTTAAAGCTGCTGATGTAAATGACTGGAAACAGCCCATCATCGGTGATGTTGACACTGCAGTCAGAGCAGTGAAGAGGATGGGGGGAGATGACCTGATATGCTGAAGAGAAAGCACTGGAGACGCAGGTGTTCACCAAAAAACACACCGGAAATAAAACTTGGCCTGCTGTGGAGAAAGCCCTCCAGCTCAGGCACATTTTAGACGTCATCAGATATAAACTTATTCAGAGTGAGAAAGTGGTTTAAAGGTCAGTAAACATAACATCTGGATAATAGTTTAAAGTGCAAACCCAAGAAATGCTTCAGTGAGGTGACCAGCAGACGCTCAGCAGGGCCAAATTTGGCACCAACGTGTCAACTGACACGAAAATATTTTACAGAATAACTAAAAAAAAAAAAAAAGCCTTTTAAAAAATGATTTTAAAAGATAAACAGATAGAACGTGTCTGCAATATGAATCATCTGGGGAGCATGAATGTCCGCATACTGGTTAAATACGTAAAGTAATCCATTCACAGCTGCACTAATAACCCACCTGTCAACAAAAAAGCTTGACTTTCAGCACTCGTAAGCCTGTAACCATGGTGATATTCAAATGCTCCCGTATGTCAGACAGGTAGGACAGGTTCCTGGGTGGGGACGTACCTGTGAAGAGACCGCTTGAGCGGCGAGTATTTCTCAGCTGAGCCGCTACAGAAGAAGAGCGTCTGTGAGCTCTTTGCTGTCCCCTGACCGGCGGCCCGACCGCTCGCCCGCCTGACCCCTCCTCTCCTGCCAGCCTGGACACCTGAATGCATCACGGTCGCGTCCCGTCGGCGGGAGCTAAAGCCAAGGAAGGCCTGGCGACTCGGACATTGCTGTCCCGTGCTGGTCTGGAGTCAGACTGCGACTCCGTGGAGCCCCTGCTCTCCCTCTGACTCTCTCTCTCTCTCTCTCTCTCTCTCTGTTTGTTGTCATGTGAGCTTCACTGCCAGATTCCTTCCCCCGACTTTAAACAGTTGTTTGCCTCTCTTTCTTTATCTCTTTCCCTTCGATCCTGTCAGCCGTTGTTTCTTTTTCCTCCTCCCTCTCCTGCTCTCCGCTCCGCTCTGCAAACTCTCTCTTGCTGACCTTGGATCAGAAACTCTCCTCCCTTGCCTCTCAATGGGCCATTCACTCCTCATTCTTTGCGTCTCCAGTTACACGTGCTCGTCCTTCTTACCCACCTTGTGCATGAACAAAGCTGTCAGGTTTGAGAACTGACACCAACTTCTCCCAGTCGTATGACTTTAAACTGGTTTCAGTTCAGTTTTGAACACCGTGGAGTAAGGAACTGGAAATCCGCAGTCCAGTTTAGAGCCGCAGCACCTGCTGACAGCGCACCATTAAGATCTCCCACAGAGCTGTGAGGTCTTGGGAGAATCCCTGGGTTCAGCCTCTGCCTCTGCCCCCCCCAGGGGATTGGACCCTTCCCTCAAGCCACTGGGCAGCTCTGTACAATGAGCCACTGTCTCATGGTGCTGAGAAAGGGGGGAAGGGAGGAAATGCGGGGGGTGGAATTCCAACTTTTATCAAAAGTATGGAGCTTTTTGGAAAACTGGTCTGCCTCCAAGATTCCACAGACGGAGCTGTGTCAGACTGCTGGTCACCCAGGATGTGATCGATGATAAATCAAACATTTACCTGGATGAACCAAAGCCTGATATCAGTCTCATATCAACAGGAAGTTGAGAATCTAATACAAGCAGGGTTCAAACTACATTAATGCGGTTAAGATGACATAAATAACTTGTCTTCTCTCATCTTGTCTCTTCTTTGGTATGCCGTTCTGAAATTGTCACTAAATTTATATTTATATATTCTTATCGCTGAGCTTCATTTTTCTATTTTAACTACATTAGGGGTCTGGACTGCATGATGACAAGGTTAGTGCTGGAAAGATTTTCTAGTAGGTGTTAAATAAAAACTTGTTCTCTGGCGTTAAGTGCCTGACAGCCTCTCTCTTCTGCCCTCTAGTGGTCACGCAGTGAAACAGCACGGTCGCCACCTCTGCAGTGCTGTGACAGCATCTTTGGATGTCATTCACACATCCAGGCTTCTACCTCACGTAAATTTGTCAACTCTCTGTGATTAAAAAAAACAACAAACAAAAACAAACAAACAAAAAAACCCTCTGTGCACAGTGAAAGATTAAAGCATGAAATGAAAGAGCCTGTTGTGCTAGTGGGGGGTCTCATGGAGAACGAAATGACTGGGAAGCTGCCTGTCAAGGTGAGTCCCTGAGTGCAGCAGCAGCTGCAGCAGCAGCAGCAGTCATCTACTGCGGGCACACACACACACACACACACATGCACACACACACACGCACACATACACAGATGGCACTATGGGCAGCCTTCTCCCGACCTTCAGTCTAAGATCCAGAACAACACTGCAGTACTGCTCAGTATGAGGGGAACAACACAGACATTATTCCTCTAGTCTAGAGACTGTGAACAAGCTTGTTCCGCTTATAAATATTTTTACCAGCCATTACATAAAGAAACAGTCCTTTTCCTTTCTTGATAAGTCAAAACTTAACACCTCAGAGGTGCACAGAGGTGTGTATATGAATTTGTTTTTCATTTACTGGCATTAAGCAAAGCTGAAAAGGGGCCATAAAGACAAAAATAAATTAAAAACGCTAACTATACCCGCAAAAATCAGGATCGAACACTCAGCCTTGATTCTAATTCTGACTGATGGCCACTTGAGGAATAGTAGTTTAAAATTCCCTTGCATGTGACTCCAAATGTCCTCCTGACACGGCGGAGCTGATCTGCAGCCGTTCTGCCCCACATTTGTGTTTCTAACAGACGGTCTGTCAAACCCCAAGTCATTGCAGATTTAATCTCCCAAATATTCTAAAATAAAAGACTTAAACATCTACAGGAATAAAGAAACAAGGAACCCTTGTTGTTCAATAAAGAAGTGATGATGGAAGCACAAAATCAGCCCAACCTGTCTGCGTAGCTCCAAACTGTTGGTTCACATCATGTTTTCTCTCTTCTCTTTCATGTGTTCCATCTCACCTTGTCAAAGAGAAAGAAAAGGTGCTGCACCAGCTGCTGCCCAGCTGTGCGCGGTCGTGTCCTCTGGGTGGCACGTCGTCTGAACCGCTGCTCAGACGCTCGCTGGACGGCGCTCGGGTGGCGTCTGAGTCTCCGGTCACGGTGAAGATGGAATCAGACAGAGAGGGACGCTCATCGTGTGCCAGGGGGGCAAAACTGAGCTGGACAATCTGCCGGGCAGTCTGACAAACCGGAGCGTGGATGGTCGGGGTCAGTGTGGGCAGGTCGAAGGTCAGGACCGTCTGGGTGCTGGAGGTCAGCAGTTCCTCGCTGTCGAGGCTGTTGTATGACGTACCCTTGGCTCTGTGAGATTCCATGATGTTCTCAAAGTGGCAGCTGAAGGTGTCCTCTGCACTGCAACGAGGACCGGAGACCAGGAGGGGGGATTTGAGGGCTGGGTGGTGGTTGTCGAAAAACGTTTCCGTCGGTCTGAAGAGAGAGAGGAAGGTTTCACACACTGCAAATGAGGTTAGATAAATCAACTTTAAAACTTGGCGAAAAGATGAGTTCATCGGAATTTTTGAGTGTTTCTTCTTCTGACCATATTCACCTCTTCTTCAGGTGGCCAAACAACTCTGGCTCTTCTTCAGCAGCGTATTGTTGCTTCCTGTTGTCTCCCTGCAACCTGACGCTGGCCCAGCTCACCATCTCCTCCTCTTCATCCTCCTCCTCGCCCCCCTCTTCCTCGTCATCCTCGCTACCCTCTTGCATCCCCTCTGCCACCTCTGCCGGCTGACCTCCCAGCGGGCTGCTGCCCGTCCCCGAGGTGCCCTGCACGCTGCGATTGCTCCCAAACGCTGAGTCGGCGTCATCCTGTTCGGCCAGCAGCACCTCGTCGATGTCCGTCTCGCGGTAGCAGCGCAGCGGCACAGCGTCCAGGTCGGTTTCCGAGTACTTCAGCGTGCGCCGGATAATGCCAGTTTTGGGCGAGGTCCCGACAATGGCCGGAGGAGGGGTGACCAGTTCCAGCTCAATATGTTGCACCTCGTGGTTGGCAGAAAGGAGGGGCAGGGAGGAAGGGGGAGTCGGGGTGGGAGACTCACTGGACGTCCCGCTCGGAGGAGCCGTGGAGACTTCAAGAGAATCTGGAGACGAAGAAGGGTCGTGAATTTGAAAGTCTTTGATCATTCAGAATATGATCGGAGAGGACGGCTGCTGTCTAAAACTGGGTTTTGGAAATAAAAAATAGTGCAGTTTTTAAATTTCTATTGTTATAAAGCTGCAAGCCTTTCATCATGAAAATTAGGCACTATATCAGGCTTTTAAATGAGACCTGGTCATGGATACCAAAACAACGAGCTGCTTCTCCTCCTTCACACTCCAGTATGCGACTAACGAAGGAAAATGAATAAAAGTTCCACTCTGATGTAAAGTGGAAGTGGATAAGGAGGTGAAACGTGTGATGAGCTCTCACCTTTCTCCCCCCTGCTAGCGCCATCCTCAGCAGGGGTCCCGAATAAAAACTCCCACTTGGCTCTTGCGATTCTCTGACAGTGGAGCGAAGGCGTGGGCGCCGCACAGCCGCTGTCCATCTGACAGAAAGACGGAGGCATTGAGGAACATGTCCACGCCACGAGTCACGGGCGAGTTAGCCTAGCTTTAACAAACTAGCCTGGGTGAAAATGCTAAGGTTCATTTAAAGCCCACCTGTATTCCTGAGGAGGCCACCCCGGTCTCGTTGCTGTGGTGACTGGACTGACTGGATTCTGGGGACACGCACTCCCCCAAACTGCCTGTGACCCCACTGGAGCTCCTAGAGGAAGCCCCTCCTCTCATGGTTCCGTCCTGCTCTGGAGGGTTGGTAATCTCCTTCAGACCTTGCTCTCCATCGTCACAACCCTCATCCTCCTCGGGGGAGTCCAGCACCACCGGTCCCAGCAGCAGGAGCTCCCTCCTCCTCTGCTCAGCTCGTTTGTGCTGGGATGTGGGACTGAGCTGCCTGCAGCAATCATTGGATCGCTGATCAGCGGTTTGGTCGACGCCATTCCCAAATCCAGACTCAGGGCTCAGCTTTGGGCCGTCCTCCATCAGATTCCCCCACTGCTGCTGGGATGTCCAGCTACCCGGCGCCTCCCCAGCGCTCTGATTGCGAGCAGGCTCTGTATACCTCCCATTCTCGAAGCAGCTCAGGTCTCCTCTCTTGTCCTGACCGAGGGACCAGGGCTCTCTGGTGTACGGGAGCAGCTGGTGGCGGTGCAAGGTGGGGGTGTCGGGTGCTCGGAACTCTGTCTGGAACTGTCTGGGGTCTCTCACGGGAGAGCTGAGTTCCGAGGGCGGATGAGCAGGTCGAAGAACTCGTGAAGGGATGGCGGGGGAAGTCTGGGATGCTGACAGATGGCCACTCTGCTGTGGAGGCTTCTGACTACGCCCCCCCTGGTTTGGGGAGTTTGCTTCCAGTGGCTGAGTGGTAGAGCTTTTAGGCTGGTGACTGACTGTGTTTTCAGGTGCTGGCGTGTGTTGTTCGTTTAAAGGGATGTTCATCTTGACTATTTGCTTTGAATGTTGTGCATCTTGATAATTTGAGGCGCCCACAGCCTCACCCAAAGAATTGTGCAATAAGGACCTTTTTGCTTCTGAGAAAATAGAAGATACCTTTGTGGATTCCTCCGCTGTCCTGCGAGCATCTTCAGGTGTGTGAGCTGGAGAGGAGCATTTAGTATCACTTAACTGATTTAAGCCCTCGATTAAGTTATTGCGAAAGTGGAGGATTGAGCCCTGTGCTGAGTTGCTCCTGTTAGCGTGTCTTTTGTTGTCTGGACACTGAACCAGTCCCTGGGACTCTACAGGGAACTTTGGACGCTCATACTGTCTGGACTGGGGGGGGAATTGGTCCTTCTCTTGGCTCCTGGGCAGCCCACACACAGCCTGGATCCTGCCTGCAGTGTTTCTGGAGCCTGTGGTGTTCTGACGCTGGACAGGGGACCCAGCCCAGGACTGACAGCGCGGCTGCAGGTTGTAGTGCGAGTTGTGCTCCATTGCATGGGCTAGCTTAATCCTCAGTAAAGGGGAGCCAAACTCCTCAACAGCCCTCTGTGTAGCTGCTCTCCCGACTGGATCCAAGAGTGGTTGACGAAGGCCTGGAGAAGGTGGCTGCTGGTGAGTCCCTGGAGACGAAAAAGTCAGTTTAGGACTTGAGCTGCACGAAGAATCGGGACTACCGAGCCAAACTGGGTCACTCAGGCGTTTAGGGAACTGACAAGAGGCTGAACTTCCATCCCTGGTCCCTCTTTTGCAGGAAGGCTTGAGTGGACTCGTTACGGTTTTCACGTTTGGCTTCTCAATGTAGCTGAAAGTCACCACGGAGCGCATGCTTTCGCTGACCTCCGCCTTGCTAAACGTCCGGCATTCGACCGGCGTCTGAAGCGCGGAAGTCTTCCCAGAAGAGTTCTTTGGCGAAGAGTGAGCAGATTGATCGCCGGGTGCACTCCAGCGCTTGCTAAGCGATGGGGAGATGGAGTTGCCGGTTTGCTGGAATTTAAGGGTCGGCGTTGGAGACTGGAGCAGATGGTGAACCGCGGAGGTCTTCGTGGCAGCCTGGGAGGTGGTCTGGCTCGCCAACTGGGATAGGAGCTCTGCATGGCTGTCCTGACCCGAGTGCCCCTGAGAAACCCCTTCTTCTTTCCCTCCGTTCTGATCTGGAGCAGACCTCACTTCCACGTACAAATGAAGGACTTTTCCAGACTGTGACATGACCTCGGCTGGAACGAGGACGGGAAAAACAGAGCTGCGGCGACAAGTTTGTTGGTTTGGCTGTTGTTTTGCTGGTGGTATCAGTTTATTTTAAGCCTCTTTCTTCTTCCTGCCACAGCATCTGTGTGCTGAGACAAGACACACATGCTGAACGGCCAGAGGACAACCGTCCCCAGGAGACGCTTCCAACAGCTCCCTGTTCTTCATGGCTGTGGAAAAAAAGAAGGCATTGTTGTCAAATGGTTTAAATGTGAAATATTGCCTCAGAAAGATGCAAAAAGATCCCCATTCCCTGTGACGGTCGCCTGTATCATAGCAGGGGATTATCCCTCTCTTCCTCCTCTGCTCTCTGACTCATCATCAGTGAAACTTGAGTGTGTTTTATCTCAATTCTTAATGAAACATTTCAGCACTCAAAGTTTCAGTCACAACTAGTTCAATCTTAAACTGATTATTAGAAATCTGATGAAAGAGAGCAAATTTGATTGTAATGAGGGCTGGTATGAGACTAAAGGCTTCCTGAGAGCTAAAAATAACCCGAAGGTTCCTGTTTCCTGTTCCTGTCAAATGGATCCAGGACGCCCAAGTCTCATCAAAGAAATGTCTTTGTTTTTTTTCTCCATTGAAATTACACTGAAACACATCAAATTTCAATTTTTGACCAAAATCAAATGACAATCTTGACTAAAAAGTGTTTTTTAAATGTTGCCACTAATTTGCAAATGACTTTTGCTTCATCTTCCTGCCGCCGTCACACCTCCGTGCTAACGTTCCCACAGTCCCACCACCCACAACAATGGCCTTTGTCCAGCTACTGGTGACTCCGCAGGGGTCCCAGAGGCTACAGGGTGTGGGGACGACCATGCAGCTCCTCGTCTGCAATATTTCAGGTAAGATTGTAGATTAAAAGGATAAAGCCACTGGCCTGATGACTACTAACACTTAACAGCACGTGTCTGAACTTTAAGTAGGAATAAAAGCAAGATAGACCTGTTTTTTTTTTTAATTCTTTAATCTTTTAGGGAGGCCTGGAATCGATAAAGAAATGTGTTTGTGGCGTGACGCAATTTCATTCCTTTCATCACAAAAGTGGTGGAGCTGATGGAGCGATAGATCCAACGGGATCATCATCAGATACGATTCGTCGTACGCTAGCATTGATTCAGGAGAGCAGATTAGTCTGAGCTTCATCTGTACACTCTTGGCCCCATCGATCGGCCATCAGAGACTGTTGCAATGCGTACATTATAATTGACAGGCGAGATGGAGAAAAAGGAAATGGAGAGACGAGCGGGGGGGCTTTGAGTGATGTTTGCGTAGAGGTACAGGGAGCTCCATGTCAGATCTGCAGCTGTAATACAGCACCGCTTCCTCTGTGGTTACTTAACCTTAAACACTTATGTGGTATCGATTCAGAAAGACATTCAAACCCTAAATCAGGCAAGAGTATAAAGAGAAAAATGACAATCTCTGCAGTCGTGTCCTCTTTTTCACCCTAAACTTAATCATAATTTTCTGTCAGATCATTGGGTTTAGAAGTTATCACCTGAAATGCACTTTTTCCTGGATTTTTTGCCTCTTCTCCAGTTGAAGGTCACTAAGAACAAGCAGCCTAAATGTCTAAGCGCATCTTTTTTTCCTGGAAAATGCTACATATGCAAGACAGTCATTAAGAAAACAGCTCTGACAGAAGTATTAGGTACTAATGCAGCATAATAATCATCTTTAGATGTTTGATATGTGAAGAAGCGAATCGAGAGCGAAGGCCTGAGCCTTGTCCTTTTTGTCCCTCAGTGATCCACACCGACTGTGCTGCAGTGCGAGTACGGAGCTCCCGGACTGCCTGTCCAGCTTGGCACCAGCTCTGATGGAGCCATCACTGCGGCAGCAGGCGGTGGAATAAAAACAGAACATCGATGCTCACCATCTGCCACAGAGTGAGTGAGTTACTGTAAACCACTTCACACTTACAGTAAACTGCTCGCCGCTGCGGTCTTTCACATGACCAAGACACAGAAATGAAAGTCAGTCAGGACGAAGAGAAGCTCCAGCTGTGAATGCTTAGCAGCAGGTCAAGCTGTCTGCACAAAAGGAGGACTTTATAATATTCTTTCATACTAATTAAAGCAAATGTCCATCACTGTCTGAAACTCCATAAATAATGTTCTTTCTTTCAAGACTGAAACACAAATGCTGCGTACTTCAGATAAGAGACCCTTTACCGTCTGTCTGAGGCTGAGATGACTCATTGTGTGAGCGTCCTTCGGGCTTAGGTTGACACATGCGCGCGTACACACACACACACACACACACGGATAAATAGTTCAGGCAGCCATTTATGAGTCAAATCACATAGGTAATTAAACCCTAGCCAACGTGCTAACATTAGCTCCCTAGAGCTGAGGCTAATTTTATCTCTATTAGTTTACTGTGGTTGCAGCTACAGCTAACAGCTACAGTGTGACTCCAGCAACGTGACAGCCAGCCACGGCAGGTTAGGCTGTCACAAATTAAAACCTGCAGGTTTTGAGGTCTTTACAGACATCAGATAAGTTGTTTCATTGTCTACTTAGAACTACAGCCAAAAAACATAAATCCACCAACGTAGTTTTTAGAATTTTATATAGGACATATGTAACATTCATCACCATAAATATTAATAAATTGTTCTGACGCAGAACTTGTGGCGTGCAGCAGATCACATTAAAGCATACCTGGCTTTCTTCATCATTGACTTGTTTTTGTCTGATGGGGAGATGTACGACAAACGGGTAGCACTGCAAGATGAGGCACCATGTTTTGACAGCTTCATGGGTAAGCCTATGCTGTCGCCAAGGCAACCATACAGATGGTTGTCATGTCTAGATACCCAGATCCGATTTGATCACTTGGATCCAAGTGTGAGGGGAATTCACAATGTAAACAAATCCTGATGTTTTTTTTAGTCCTCTGCAGGTCCCGCGTGCACCCACTTCACTTAGTTTGTTGGTTGCCTCATTTGATTGTTCAGAAAAGTATGCCAAAGCCACAAGATTGATTTTAGGGCACGAGTCCTGACAGAACACAATCGGTTCTGATGGAGAATTTTTATTTGCAGGGACCTTGGGGTCTTGGTGGAAGTTCGATCCTCAACAGCTTCATAGCTGACGAGCAAAAACGAGCAAACAGATGAATTTATTTGAACAAATCTGTAATAAACACGCCTGAGCCTGCGCAAAGAACAAAGATCCTCAGATTTATTACCACTCACTCGAGCTTTTTTTACCCAACAGTCTATTTTTAGCCCACGTGAGGATGCACACTGCTTTGTGCTATTTGTAAACTGATTGACACAGACATTTATAACCGCGCTGATAGAAATCCACCAGCAGCAGGAAGAAAATCCTCCTCTGTTCACCCCTGAAATGAAATTACCAGCAGAATGTGCATGTGCATGTGCATGTGCATGACATTGTGGTCCTTCCTCTGGACCTTGTTGCAGCTGCAAAGTCAGAACCCATGTGGATAATGACAGATGAGCAACAGCTTCTATTCTGGTGACTCTGCATGTATTTCCCTCCTGTCGCCCGCACGTTCTCTCATTCATGCAGCCCGCTCACACGCTCAACCACCCACACACACACACACAACCTGCTGAGGAGACCCACTTTTTTCTTGCCCGTTAGTCATCAGTTAGCCGAACATCACGACATCTGGACCGTCTGAGCGGCGGCTCGTCTCGCTCGCTGCTTGTTTATCCGGCTCGACCCTGTGCCGTCGGCGCAAACCGGGGACGCCAGCAGCTCCATCTGAACTGCGGATGCGCCGACACATGCAGAAAATCTTTCATCTCAGCCTCACACTCACCTCTGGGCTTCTCGCCGTTTCACAGCTTTCTACTCCTCCCACATGGCTTCTCCTGACGCATCCTTTCTGCTGTTTCTCCGCTCCGTCCCTCAAAGCTTTCCCTCCTTCCTCCTCTCTTCTCCCTAGCAGAGCAGGGCACTGCAGACCTGTCCGATCAGCCCCCCACCTCCATCTGGAAGCCCCGCCCACTTCCCCATCCCTCTGCCTTTCACATGCATGCTGAGTCAGTGTGGAACGGCGCGGGGGGGGGGGACAGGAAGACTTTAAAGGCATCGGGCACTTGACAAGGTGAGCGTGAGACCGTTCACCATAAAACATGAAAGCTGGATGGAAAAGCAGAGATAATAACCCCCCCTTCCCCCCTCCCAGATGCAGATACATAAGCACAAACAGCCTGTCAGTACATCACCTCATCCTTTCATCCAGGCTAATATATGGAAATGTGTTCACATATTTAAGACCTATTTGAATTGAAAACAGAGGCTGCATCACAAACCTCAGATACCTGAGATTAATGTCTTGTTTGTGGATGCAACATGCTAGTACGGTTGTTGACAAAGGTGAGAATATTTTTCGGACTTTATTACCATTTAACTTACTTTCTGTCCAGTTTCGGGTTACTTCATTAACATTAGTGTCAGTGTACCAGGGTTTACACATCTATTTAAAGATTTCCACCTATTCATTTGACTGACACAGCTTTACTTTATGTTTTATTTCCAATCACCAATGTGAAGTGTTCACACAAACAGCCTGAAAGTGAGAAACAGTCATGTGATTTCCTGTTTTAATCCCGTGACCTCGACTACTGTCTGAGCAGCTCATTTAAAGCCAGAGAAGTCTGGTTCTTGACAAACCCTCCCCCGGTACCGAGGATCATGTCTGACTCCCAAAAAAATGAGCCCTCACTTCCTCTAAGAAGACAGAAAACCGGATCAGACCGGCCTCGGCGAAGCGGCTTATGCTTGGTTATATTAATACCTTGCAGAATTTGGAGGTTGAAAGTGCCACCGTCAGGAGAACCATCGGTCTCTCTTTAGTCCAGATCATCCAAATCAAAGTCAGCCGTGCGTCTGCTGGAGCCGCTGCTCTAAATCATGGTGTGATGGGTGAAAGCGATGAGCGGCTTTAAGCCTCCGTGCTTTCACCTTCCAGCAGCATCAGCACTCCCGAGACAGACGGGTGTTTCACAGGCGGCAGACGTTGAGCAGAAAACCGAATCTATTTCAGGAAAATAACATTAGGGCCAATCAGACGGAACACTGGTGTGGACTGGCCTCTCCGGCCAGTGAGGGGCCACTCCAGAGCCCCACCGACACCAACAATGATGCTCATTGATCGACGGGCCTTTAAAGGTAAACACTTTTTCAGACTGTTCTCTAATCATGTCAGTCGGTTCCAGGGTTGGAATCTAAACTCCATGACTGCGCAAACATGTTCCAGTTGGATTCCACATCTCCCCCTGCTGTGACGGTTTTGATCGTGGTTTTAAAAGTGCATCAACGTCTCACTTTTAGACAATCAAAAGATGGGAGATTGCTGGTGATTCTCAAAGTGCCAAAAGGATCTTTTTTTACCTACCACATGACAACATATCCCACAGAGAAGGAAAACAGCTTTTAGTCCTGACAAGAGTCTTATGATTCAGCTTCTGCGGTGAGCTGGATTATTTTTATCTTAGATTTAAATGGACTGAAACAATTTTAAATGTACTACTCAATTACTCAACTACTTTGAGTAAAGTATTTAGTTTCATAGATTTCTTCCTAGTCCATGTCCTTGAAGACAAAGTCAGACAGTTTCAGCTCCATATTTTGTGGCTCTTCTCAATCAGAGCAGAAACTGTGATTTTATACATATCAGCAATCAGGCACCGAGGGGGAGAAATCGATAACTGGCAATGAAATGTTACCAAGTCGCCAAGAGCGAAGCGTAACTGAGCAACTGGCGAGGCGTCAGAAGAATGAAGCGCCTCTGCCACAGAGTTGTTTTTTTTTTAATTTTAATTAATCATTCAGGATCCAGAAAACGCTCCATCTGCACCGCGAGCAACACGGAGCTGCTAAAGCGACAGATGATGGCTCTTCACACACAGACGCAGCACAGTCGTAAAATGGAAACGCTCGACATCATCATCACAAGCTCGCTGCTATCCAAATGCTAAAAGACCCTTTTCACTGCCAGCACTCGCACCTCCTAAACACTCCCACCACCAGCACACCTCCTGAATGTATTCTTGGCCTTCGGCGCGGTTCGACGTGAGAAAATGCAACCTATAGCTCTATAGTGTGACTTAAAGGTGTGCAAACATGTCCAGAAATGCAAACGCAAACTGTGGTGAACGGAAAAGACCTCGTGCTGCTGAAAGTTGCACTGAGTGGGAGAGTGTGGGAAGATGTAAAAAAAGACCGTGGAAAGAACAGAAAGTAATTCATGAGCGCTTTGGTCGCTGATGCTGCTTTCTCAGCACCATAAACAACACAAAGAACCTCCATCCCAATCTGACAAAAACAAATAAATGAAGCACAAACTCTGTTAGCATCAAGGCACACAACCAAGGCGTGTGCAACATTTTCATACTAATATTTTTCTTCTTATGTGATTAATTCTATGCATCAAAACCCACAAGTCAATGCAAAAGCACAGAGGCGAAAGTGGAGCCCTGGAGCTGCATTAATCCTGACCGGTAGGGGGCGCCACTAGAACCAGACAACAGTTTTCTGGTTTCAACACTGTTGGAGGGATATCCTGTTTGTTTCTGCTACCTGAGAACAAGTGAAGAACAGAATTGGTGTCACGGAAGATATTTTTTTCTGTGTTTTGTACTTTAATTTACTAATAAGTTCCAGTGAGCTGCAGAAAAGTTTAAGATTTCCACTACAGCAGTGATCACAAGTGTTTGTTGACCCCAGATTCTTTCCTGTTTGTTGTAGAACAATAAAAGAAGAGGTGAAAGTTCACAACAAACACGGAGAGCGTTTATTCTGCTGATGGAGAGGACTCCTGCGCAAGCAACCCAACAAATGTGACGGAGTAAACGTGAGTTTCCGCCCCTGTGTTTTTATTTCCCTGCTGGAAAGGTGGGAAGAATGGGGTCCTGTTGTCCCCCTCTGTCCATTCACCAAAACGCAGAGGCTGCCGTCTAGACTGAGTCCCAGATGGGGAATTCATAAAAGTGCAACAAATGAAGACAAAATGTTTCCAGCTGCCCTCGGCGGCAGGAAATCTGACTTATATGGGGGGTGGTGGCGGTTGTCAGGGTCTTGGACTGGTGGTGGAGCCCTGGCGTCTCTGAGCTGCAGGCTTTTTCCCTGCAGTGTCATTTATCACCAGCAAGATCACATTAGCCTCCAGGCTAACCTGAAGTGTTCTGAAGAAAAACATTTTGAACTGTGAGGACAGATGACTAATGTCCTCCAATGTCCCACAACTAATGGTAATATTTTCTTCATTTCTTTCAGTCAAATATGCACCAGATAAGCTCCTTCAAAGAAGTCAATCGTGTAAATTCATTACAGTCTAATATGTCTTGGACAGGTGAGTAAAATAGGAAATATATTAAAGACCAATCCAAAGATTATGTTTTAGATGATTTTTCCGGCGGCGGATTCTGAAGAAAGCTCAACACATGGATGCAAATTCTAATTCTAATTCAGTCATGACAGAAATTAAACCCAGTTTAATTCCTCGTAGAATAATCTGAATTTGATTAAACAACATGTGGGTGACTCGCTTGTCTGTGTTACTTTCAAGCCGTATTGTTGTGCAGAAAATTGAGAATAATGTCAGAAATAGACCCGCTGTGTTTTCAGGTGCAACAAACCGGCTGAAGAATCTTCTCACGTACACGTTTTCCTAAAAAAAACACTCTAACGGTCCAACTTATCCAGCACCAGGATGATAAAGGAGAGGCAGCGGTGACACCGTCCGTGTTCTCCGCATCCTCCTGCGGCTGCAGCAGCGTGTTTTGGCGGCGCAGGGCACTTCTTCCTGGGATACTCGTGTGCGCCTTCTGCGTGCCTCCAGAGCGGCAAAACATCGCGATGTCGCGCAAAAAAACCCACGGACATTCTTTCAGTGAGGCGACGGCGCGGATGCGACGTTTACTCACCAGAGAAACTGCGTTGTTGTGGAGCAGCAGCAGCAGCAGCGGCGGCGGAGCGGCGGCGCAGCCTGTGGGAATGAACCACTGCGGTCCGGTGTGTGCGTGCGTGCGTGCGTGCGTGCGTGCTCAGGTGGACACGGTGATGCTGTGAAATGGACAACTCCTCCTCGCTTTTCCGTCCCTCCCGCTGTGATGGTCATGCCTCCTCCTCTATACTCTGGAGTCGAACCAGTGTTTATTCTGAGTGAATTCATCCAGTAACGAGGATGGTGCGTTTATCTATTCACCCACGGGATTAAAGGAGTTAAATTCTGTCTTCAGATGAAAATCCTCGATGAAAATATGCTGCTTTTCCTATTTCATTATCCTAGAAACTGAAAAGATTCCTGTTTAAACTGTTTATGCTTGTTTAAGTAGCAAATCTCAAAACACAGTTGACCAAAACCATTTCCAACATAATTGTGTCCACCTGCTGGGTACATTTTTAATCAAGAAAAAGACTATTAATTTAAAGGAAAAAGCAAAAACTGTCGCTATTAACAATGTCCAATATTTTTTTCATTGATTGCTTAATCAAATTATACATTTTCCCAACCTGACATGAATTGATTAGCTAAAAACATGTATTATATATTTGTAATAAAAATAATTTCAATCTTCAAATGTCTCTTGATGACATCCAAATATTGAATATTCATTGATAATTTGCACAAAAGCACCATGTCTGGTCTTTCAGGTTAAATAGGAAGATTGTCAATGCTACTGCCTGAAGATAGAGAAATAGAGAAACAGTTAGACATAGAGAAACAGTTAGAGAAAACATGGATACCATTTTATTCTCAGTATTATTCCCAAACATTAATGTCGAAACTGACGTGTAAAAATATGATCGGCCACTAGATGGAGACACACATTCCAATCAACACCTCACTCATGAATATTAAATACTTTTTGAAGGACTGTTATTGGTTCACAAGTGTGACAACAGTCAGTCAGTTAGTATGAAGGGGAGCTGAAGGAGATTTAAGGGAAGACCAGTTTCACAGCGGAGAGGTTGTAGGCCGATGTTAAAAGCTGGTTTCAGGCAGATCTGTCTCCATATGTACCTGGACGGGTGTGAGGGATGGAGAGCAGGCCGGTGTCAGAGGACCGTAGAGTCCAACGTCATGGATAGTTTCAGAGCTGCAGGAGGTGGTCAGTCACGCCTCCCTGAGTGAAGGGAATTTGCAGCAGGTTGACATCCTCGTCAACCAACTTGCACAGCAACTGTGGCAAGTTGTGACACAATGTAACTTCGTCTACGTGCAGCTGTTGCCAATAGCAACGCCCAACGTTATAATGAACGGACAGGAGGAGAAAACAGACGTTTGTGACGCACATGAGATGTTTGCTGATGTCTGGGACATCTGGATGTTTGCTGTCATATTGAACTTGTTCCTGAGAACTGTTTGCATTTGCAGACTGCAACACTGATGACAAAGTTAAAGGTTCAGACAACTCACACCTAGAAATTATTTCATTCACTTTTTCTTCAGTTATTTGCAGTATCTAGTTGACACTGATGTTATCGTCAGTGTTCTTTGAAACGATTTTAAAGCCTTTTAACAATATCTTAATGGAGACAAAGTGCACTGAGACGCACAAATGTGTTGCAACATAGCAAACTTGGAAGTGGACTCACCTTTGCCCTGCACAGTAGGCAATCAGCCGTCATGCTGCACAGCTTCATCACAGCAGATGTGGCTCTTATGTAACTGCTGAGATGTTTTCGGGTCTTTGTAAGATCTCCCTTTTAGCACATATCAAATGAATGCTGACTGTGTGTGCAAGGGCAGGTATGGATCTTGTCGCTGTGGGTGTGAATGAAGACGACATGTGACAGAGTCCAGTCTCGCAGTAATCCATGCGTGGACCTGGTGACACTGATACTGGAAAGCAGACTGGGCAGGCTGGATTAAAGTGCCACAGTCTGGCCCCGCCCCCTCACCTGACACTGCGACTTTGCGTGCATGTGGAGAGAGAGAAAATACCTGCATGGAGTATGCTCCAGTAACAGAAGTGGAACCTGAAATACTCCCCTTCATAATAAATGTTTTGATAAAGAACAATAGCACATTTTTGTCATAATGCAAGAGGTTAAAATATTAAAATAATAATTCTGTAATTAATTTTAACTGAAAGTGCTTATATTTCTCTTTTTATGTCAATGTCTCTTTGTCCATGTGACGCCCAGTATAAACAATCTTATCTAGGCAGACTGGTAATACCTGTGCATGCAGTGGAAGAGTGAACATTCATTTGTCTGCAGCGACTATTGGAGTCGTTCAAGCAAATTATTATAACCTTCAACCGCAACCTGTGTTAAATAGCCCGGCATAAACTGATATTAATCAATAGATTGAATGTAACAATTAACAACAACAACAACAACAACAACAATAATAATAATAATAATAATAATAATAATAATAATAATAATAATAATAATAATAATAATAATAATAGGTGAGGGATTTTATTTTGAAACTCAAAAGCGGAAACCGTAACTGTTGTAGCTAACTTCACAGTTATAAATAAAGTGAAAGGAAGAACATCTGGTGGCGCTGCATCCTGCCATCCTCCTGCACCGTGGTCGCAGGTATTACATTCAGAATAAAGCAGTAACCCCGTTCCAGACCGTTCCGAGAAGATCCGGGCTCATTTGGCCGTTTCAGTTTGTTCCCGTTACAGTCCAAATTCTTAGCGAAAGTTGCGGATGATGAACCGGAGTGAGCTGCAATCTCTGCTGAAGTCGGCAGAGTACGACTTCGAGCGCAGGTTCGACGACCGATGGGCTCTGGAGTGGATGCAGGAGAACTGGTGGGTACAGAAGTGCCGCAAAAATCTCGGAACCTTTTCTGTAAAAAAAAGGGGAAGTTTAGGCTCCGCTGGTACCGTTAATGCGGCTTATTACGTAATTGCTGTAGGCTGGGAATGAAGGTCCACAAACGTGAAGACTGAATAACAATTAAGACAATGAACATGAGGGAGGAGAAACTTTTAGAAATTTGTTAAACATGCAGAATTTTTATGTTAATTTATACCTACAAAACCCAACACAAATCAGTCCTAAAATTGATTTACATCTGATCAAAATTATAAATATACACTGAGATTCTATCAGACTTCTGAAATTTGTGGATTTTCCTCCCCAAGAACACCAACTTTAATCTTAAGGGTAACTTTAGACACTTAAGTTCTAACAAACTTTGAGGACTGACAACAAAAACTATTGAGGTCAATTAAGATTAATGTAAGAAAATGTACGCGCTGTCCAATATCATGTGCACAAAATAATTAGATTATGGCAACTGAGCAAAACTTTTATATTTCCTACAAAAAAAAAGAGTTAATTCTCAGTCTGGAAGATAACCACACAGTGATAATGTTTGTTTGATAATGCAACTTCCCGTTTGTTTTCAGTGGACCGTTATTCTGCTTTTGTCTCACAGTCACAAGTCGTTTGTCTTCTGCGGCTTGTACGCCGCCTTCGTCTTCGCCGGCCAGCACATCATGAGAGCGCGACCGAAGCTGGACCTGCGAAGGCCGTTGATGCTGTGGTCTCTCTCTCTGGCCATCTTCAGGTGCGTCTGGCAGAATGTTGTGGCTGAGGAGCACCGAAACCCCCCAGCGTGGCGTTTTTATCAATGTGTGAGTGGACTGGAATGTTGCACTCATGTCTCGTTACTCTGCAGCATTGTCGGAGCGATGCGGACGGGATTTTACATGCTGCACATGATCAGAACCGCCAGCTTCAGGGACTCGGTGTGTGACAACATGTTCTACAACGCCCCCGTCACCAAACTCTGGGCCTACGTCTTCGCTCTCAGCAAAGCTCCAGAGCTGGGTGAGGCCACTGCTCTTCTTACCGTCTTTGTAATCTCCTTCAAAGTGGCGGCTAAAATGCTGCCAAACAGGAATTGTCGGCAGGACGCAGGTGAAATGTTGCTCGCCAGGTAAACGTGGAAAGGCTTCACATTCTGGCCTGCTGGACATTTACCCTCCGACTCGTCAAGGTAACCTTCCAGCTGTGGAAGACTGCAGCAGGCACACGGGGTTTCATTCTGGAAATCAAACGAATTCACAGTAAATCTCTACAAACTGTTTTTGTCTGATTTGGTCGGTTTGGTGCGGATTAAGGCTGTTAATCTAGCACCTCCCTTCTGGGACGCTCCCAGTCCACACAGCGATCCTCTGGTTGCTATGGTGCAACCATCAAACTTCCAGTTGAATATTGGAGTAGCAGCAGTGATCAAACACAAATAAGTACATTTATTCAGATGTTTTAGAGCATCAGAGTCAGTCATTTCACTTTTAGGTTTGATTTATGGTTCTTCTCTTGTCAATAATACTCACAGGCCTGTGTGATTGCACCTGTCTGCAGTACTTCATACACACACTGGAAAAAAAAAAAAAAGATTTCTCTTTCTGCAGATTCACCCTGCAGAATCTGTGATGCTTTAATGAAAAGTTGCACACACCAGAAGTGTGTAGGAGGAAGTAACGGCCAAAGATCTGACCAATCACGGCTGTTGTGCCTTCAGCAGGAGGTCTGTCCGTCCTGGCTGTGGGCAGATACAGTTTCAGTCCAAAATAATTCAGTCTTCTGCATGGTTTCCTCCCAGGGGACACGGTCTTCATTGTCCTGCGGAAGCAGCGCCTCATCTTCCTCCACTGGTACCACCACATCACCGTTCTGCTCTACTCCTGGTTCTCCTACAGGGACCAGGTGGCAGGTGGAGGCTGGTTCATGACCATGAACTACACAGTTCACGCCTTCATGTACTCCTACTATACGGCGAGGGCGGCTGGCGTGCGCGTGCCCCGCCCCTGCGCCATGATGATCACCGCTGCCCAGATCATGCAGATGGCCATGGGTCTGACCGTCCTGGGTCTGGTGTACCGCTGGATGGACGAGGAGCAATGTCAGACATCCATGGAAAACATAACGTGGGGGTCTCTGATGTACCTGAGCTACTTGATCCTTTTTGCCTTGTTCTTTTATGACACCTACCTCAAAGGATCTCCCAAAGGGAAAGGATCCAAATCAGAGTAGTAGAGGAACCCACAGGTTCCTCACACTGGATTTTTACCGGTCACCTGTGGTTCTAACAGTGATTAACGTACAGATTTAGGAAAAAATGGGCCATTTCAGATTGAATGATTTGCAGTAGGAGAAATCGTAGCGGTGGAGGCCCAGAAGAACCAGACGAGGTCGTCCATTTGTGAGCTGATTTCATTATTGGGGTCAACTCTGAGAATCCGTCTTCATTCAGAAGCACTTGAAGTTTTTGTTTTGCTATAATTTCTGTAAAATAGAACTGAGGAGGTGGTTCTTATTCAGCTACTGCAGCCGTCCACCAGGTGGTGCTCTCCATGTGTTTTGGAGAATCTGTCTTTAGATTAAATAGTTAATTTAATGTCATTTTAATTTTTTAGAAATTTTTGTAGATTTATATGCATAAAACTGAAAGAAGCTGCTTAATTTAAATGACTTGCTAGACATTTATTGTCATGATGAACTAAACTCCTTTTAAATTTTTTGTGTGCAGATAAGTAATAAGTTAATAAGTTCAGAGGTGCCAGCCACTCTGATGACATCTGTCCAGTTTTTAAAACACTAAACTTCATCCAGATGTCTATCTATGAGCCATCTCAGATGTTAATCTAAAACACAGAGCTAATGCTACTCACAAAGTCTAATGCTAATTGCTTTTCTGAGTTCTTTTGTTAGAACTCAGAGTTTGAAAAGATTAATAATAAAGCATCAGCTAACGTGGAAAGGCTTTATTTTGGAGGTCTATCCACTTTATTTTGCCTGCAAGCACCTTAAGATGATGGGGAAATACCCGGATGGTGGGTCTGTATTTTAGGTGTGTTCATTTGATTTTACTGCCACTGTCAAGATGAAAACAAGCCCATTTTCGACCTTATCTTGAAATACGTTTGAGGACCAAGGCCGTCCACATTATCTGGCATATTATCACAAAACTGCAGATAAGTCTTATTTCTGGAAATTCTGTCCTGAACAAACAGGACAATAATAATGGTCCCTCCCATGTGATTAAAATGTCAACAGACAAAAAAATCAAAAGCAGAGTTTAAATACAATATAGGGGATTTATTTCAACTTACTTTCATCAGGGAGCTGTGCTGACCCAGCCTTTTATATTAAGGTCTACAAGCACAAGTATTTAGCTTCTTATGTCCAAATGTGGAATAGCAGTATTCCCATGACCATGAGCCAGGTGTGCTCTACCTGCTTTTAGACTTTCCATGTAGGCACGTGGAAGGGCAGGGAGCTCCCCGAACACCCTGAAGATCTTCCCAAATGTACAAACTTGAGCTTCTCTGTTCAACAATACTCTGGTTGAAATATACCAAAACAATGTTTCCACAGATTGTAGGATTCTATTTATTGTCTTTTACCTCCAGCAGGTTTAAAGATACACTAGTTATTTCTGCTTTAAATAAACCCCTAATCTATTTCCGTGACGCCAGGGTTGCCTCATATCAGCTGAGGATGGAGAATATTTCAAAGACATTGTTATTCGATGTGATTGGTGGAAACTGCTTTTATTTTATGAAGTATTTTTTTGTTTTATTTACACACTGGAACATCTGCTGCTTACAAATACCCTGTTCCTGCTTCCTTAAGTTAATTACTGAACCTATCCTTTTGTTGTGAAGGACTTTAGAATTACAAGTTTAGTTTTTTGTTTGTTTGTTTGTTTTTGTTTTTACTTTTTTATCTGTATTTTTAATTTGAAACTCTGGAAGATCAGAATCAAATACTAAATTATCAGGAATGTTTCCTGTTTTTAATGAACTAACCTTCATGCACAATAATGCCCCTGCCTTAACTGTATGCCTTTAATCAGTCTGACCAGGTGGTTTGGTGGTGCAGCATGTTTCTTTTTCCTCAATAAACTGCAGTGCACAAAACTTTATTAACAGTCTTTCAATGTTTCTATTAATATTAGACAATTTTTTAAAATTTCTTAATTTGTTTAGAATTAGATGACCTATTCTGTGAATGTTTTTTTGTCCTACTTAGAAAAATGAGGAATAAATATGCCTCCGACAGGAGTAAGGGCCTTTGTCGCCCCCTGGTGGCCGACGCCTTCTCTTGACTGTTCCAGATGTGCAGCAGCTGCTGCAGTTTTGATTTCCGACATGATGTAAATTTAAAGCAGCTGTATGAGCCTCTGCAGCACGAGGCACGGGTGGAAGCACGTGCAGTTGCCTTCATGTGCCGTCGGAAAAATGGATATTCGTTTTGTATACATGTTTTCCTGCAGTTAATGTGTATTTAAAGTTCAAATTTTCATTTTATTTTGCTTTAATTCCTTCTGACTAAGGAAATCATTTTTAGTCTGATACGGTTTCACCACAGAACAGCAGAAAAGTTCAGCGTGAACGGACCGTTACGTAAAGTGATTATTATTATCAGATTGTCAGCTGTGTTCTGCAGTATCAGAGGCACTGTTTAATAGATAAAAAAGAGATAAATTAGAACAAACTAGCGCCAATGTTCATTTTAAATAACCTTTGTCGTCCTAATAAGACAAATTTTAACTTAGCAGCAGTGAGCGCCCTCTGCTGTCGATAAACACTTTTTTAAAAAGGTGTAATTGAGTAGCAATATTTAATGTTTGTCTTTGCTAATGACAAAATCAGAAACGTTAGGATGGGGCTCGTAGATACTCAGGGGCCCATGTGCGAACTGAAAACCTCACAAACGGGACATGAACCCACCATTTTCTCGGAAACAGACTGTTGCCGTTTATAGAAATATGGAAAACATCTTAACAAATCCAGCCTGTGGGAATCAAACCGAGTCACCGCCACGGCACGTGACCCTCCTCCAAGGTTGTGAAATGTGTTTCCAGGAATCAGAGAGAAGAAAACACCATCCGTGCTTCAGACACACACAACAACACCAGCAACATCTGAAGCGACCCGAAGCTCGTAAGCTCCATCCGGCGTTCACGCCATCATTTCTAGACAGTTGTGAAGAGTGTGCGTTTAGAGTTTGGGAGGAGTTAAAGTTGGAGAGTCCAGCTGTGCTCTCATAAACAGCCCAGCACGGCTGCAGACCGGAGGACCAGAATCTTCTCTCTTCTGCTCAGATCCTGGTGTGACCAGCCTGGACTGATACTGGTTTTACTGGTTTGAGCTTTGATGATGAAGTCAGCCGGAGCAGCAGCTTTTGTCCGAGTCTGGATGAGATGATGTGCAGAGTTTGAGACGTTTACAGTTCAGAGGTGAGAAGCCACTTCAGGAGCTTTTAACTCTTCATTTAACCCCGGAAGAAGGTTAAATCTGAGATATTTAACATCACAGAGTATTCACAGACATTCATCGGTGAATTTAAGCTGGGTTGCAGAGTGCTGTCTGACTTTATAGTCAACATTCTGAGTGAGAAATCAATTGTTTTTGACAGAAAAGTGACAATTTGAGCCGATAAAGGTGCTGCTATGGAAATCTCTGTGCTGTACGCTGTATACTATATTTTTTTGTAATTTTTTCTTCTTTTCAAGGAAACATATCAAATTAAAATCTCATATTAATCCTGATGAGAAAAACAAGAATTCTGAAGTTAATCAAGAGTGATTCACATCTCCAACCATCCAGTCAGTCAACAGTTCAATACCAGCCACAGTTCTGTTCAAACAAATTGAGCAGATAAACAGTCCTAATCAATACTTTGGGGTTGTTGGACCGTTGGATGGGGACTGCTCCGATAAACAAACCTTTTAAAAGTTAATTGTTTCTGAAATTCACAGCTACAGACTTCAGCAGAGTCACCTGCCAGTCATTTTAACTCCTTTTTAGATTATTTTTTAAAAGTAACCTGATGCTGAAGTTTTACCTGTTTCCTGAATCATGGTGAGAGGCATTTATGTTTCACACTGCAGCCAGCCACCAGGGGGCAGCTCACGTAGGCTGTGAGACCAGGTGGACACATCTGCTTCGGCCACGCAAGCCGTGTGATGTCATAACTGTGCGACGCAGTGGAGCGCGCCACTACCTTAAAGTGGTGCTTGATGGCTGAAGTTTGGTGTAACTCTCTGGTGATGTGGTTGCTGTTTGCAGTGGAGACCTCCAGCTGCTCACCATGTCTCTGTGGTCCATCCTTCCTCTCAGCCTCCCTGTCTTCAGCATCACTGGAATATGGATTGTGTGAGTAAACCCAACATTTCCTATCACAAGTTGGCAAGCAGCACGATGGCGATGACCTCAGACCATGACCTTTTTTGCATTAAACACAGTCAAATTATGTATCAGAAGGCATCAGTAGCTAATAAAAACCCTGCCGATGTGGCTAATTGGATGTAACATTGCCACACAGTCTATCTTTGCATTAAAACATTTACATTTTTTTCTGGAATTTTTAATACAAAATGTCCAAACTTTTTTTTTGTCACAGGCGAAACCAAGTTTGCCCTCATTGCTCCAATCCGACTGTTGAAACATTTTCAGCAAAAACTCCATTTGTTGTTCCCCAGAGCTCAAAATCTATTTAATTAAAATAACGCAGAAGCTGGGGGCCATTCCACGTTTCAGCAGAGTTTGCTTAACAAATCAACCCGAGTGTTTGTGCATCAGTAACGTTTGTCATCAGCTTATTATGCTTATTTTTTTGCCTATTTTTCTATTATTTTTGTCTTAGACGTGGGGCTGTTTGTTTTTGCCTCTTTAGCTCCACAAAGTGAAAGTCTAACCTACATTTCCTACCTTCAGTCACGAGCAATGTTTAACAGCTCATTTATCCTAATTTCACCTGCTAAACATACACTTAGCACATATAGATCCATCATTGCCTTCATACTTTCTGGCAGAATTTTTACAAGCCATACATCCACTAGGGGGCGCCTTTAAGAGGTTACCCCATCAAATAATCAAAGAGAAAAGCCCGAGTGGACTCAGAGCTAAGAAATAATTCTCCAAACCTTCTCAATCGCATGATAAAGATGTTTAGCTTTAGCTACAGCTAAGCCTGAATCTTTAAAGCATTTAGTCATAAATCAAAGGGAAACTGACCTTCATTGTTATCAGAATTATATCTGAACCACAAGTTTGACCTGGATCTGATGAAATGATCTGAGATCAGTCGGGATCATCGTTAAACTTTACAGGCAGTTAGAGCCAGCTACGACTGGAAACCTCAGAGGTGAATTAGCAGGAGGTTTCTAAATATCAACTGTGTCCTGCTCACCAGCGGTTCAGCCTCTGATAAATAACTGAGGATAACATCGTTCACGGGCTGTTCTTTAGTGTTAAACTGATTTTTATTATTTTTTTGTTTTGTTTTAATTTCAGATATGCGATGGCCTTGTACAACCAGCATGTCTGCCCTGTGGATAACTGGTACAAAAGACACACACACACACACACACACACACACACACACACACACACACACACACACAGTGCTGGTGTTAGTGGACCTCAAAAGTAGGTTAACCTTTCTTTAGCAGGACCATTTGCCAGATTACAGAGGGTTCTTTCTTTTTCTAAATGTGCCACAAGGCTCCAAAAAGTCACAGGTGCCTGTCAGGAAAACAACCACAGGTTCAAGAAGAGCTAATTCAGGCTGGTCTTATTTTGGAGGTGAATATTTTCTCTCAGCTCCCGGCTCAGTCTTAACTTAAGCAGCCCCAGAGTCGGAGATGGTGGTGGGGACGCAAGAGGAAGAGGAAATAAAGTGCAGCAAATGTTGACATGCAAAGAATGCAGCACTAGTACTGTCTGTTGGAGGGTGGGTGGGGGGGTTAGGTAGGTGGATGTCCACAGACTTAGCTGGCATGTGAAAAACTGACGTGGATCAGAAGCGCCCGCCTGGTACCTGGTACAGGAACCACAGAGAGAAGACCAAGGTTCATCTATCATCCACCGGGATGTTTCCAAACTCTTTATCAGCAGGAATATATCTGCTGACTCCCATGCACACACGCAGGACAAGTAGGTTTTTAGGTTAATGGTCCAGAAACCAAACACAGCTGGAACTCTAGTTCGTGTATCAGCTGGTAAGAAAGTCGGTGTGCAAACAGTGATCACGTATTATTGATTTGTTAACCTGGATTCATGATTTCAGTCTAATTTATTAATATCTGTTCCAAAATTTGATGAATTTTAATACTAATGAAAGGTATTATTGGCAAACGTGTTGATGCATTTATAGTTTTTTATGATTGTTGGGCACGATTTTGAAAACAGGGCTCGGAATTTCAAAACAGTACACACAATTAGCACAACCTAAGCAATTGTAAAAAACAAAACAAAACTGTAAACCAATCATGTTCTTGCTCACCTGATGTGTGTGTTTAACTACCTGGCTAATGGGTGTGTTGATTTGTCAGTCAGTGCTTTGAATTTGCAAGGAATTGACATCATGATCGACACCGGTGTCTAATGTAGACAAGTGTGTTTAGTCTTTAGCAAATCACTGTGTGTATTGTTTTGCAAAAAGTGTGAGGTTGACCTTGTGTTTGTAGTGAATATCTGGTCCTATGTTTTGCTTCTTGAGTGTAAGGTTTCGAAAATTGTGTAAGACTTTTGATTTTAGTGTGTATGCAATCAAAAGAAAAGAAAGAAAGAAACTGTAAAGACCGGGAAATTTTTAATCTCATTCAAGATCAGGGAGAAGTGAAACATAAAACTCTTGTTTTTCTTAAATTTGTAGTTAATTTTCAATACTTGCATAAATGATGGCAACTAACATTTTAGATTAAAGCTCAAGCATTGCCTTTAGTATGTTTACCGTGTGTGTGTGTGTGTGTGTGTGTGTGTGTGTGTGTGTGT
>BJFM01004233.1:0-23484 GCA_016586285.1 Arothron firmamentum | reverse complement strand
CCCCCCCCCCCCCCCCCCCCCCAAAAAAAGGGCCCAAAACTCCGGCCTCTAAAGTGGAATAAAGTGGAGAAAGTGGAGAGAGTGGAGAAAGTGGAGGCTCCCAGCATAAATCCAGACGTTAGACGTGAGTGAGGCAGCAGCAGCAGCAGCAGCAGGCTCATAAATCCAGCAGAAACGCCTTTAAACCGTCAACAGCAGAGCGAAACGTCCCTGAAGCTCCTCAGAGACATCAACAACATCACCTCCACCCGCCCCCCAGGACCCAGCCAGGCCCCCAGCACACAGCTGAGCCCCCTGGGTCCACACCCAGGCAGGAGCAGATCGCATCGGGACACGTCTCTGGTCCCTTTACAAAAGCCTCAGCGCTGCAGAAACACTGCCCTTGTGGGGACGTGGCTGTCCCCGCCCCAGCCAACAGGTTTGACATAAATCAAGTATCCATTGATCCGTCCCAGAGACCGTGTCCAGGGCGGGTTCTCATCAGAGGTGACCCGAGAGGCGCAGCGTTCAGCCGGTAAACGCAGCGTCTCCGTCTGCTCTGATTCACCATCAGACCACCGTTTTAATCAGCTCGGCCCAGTTCTGAACTGATGTAGGTCAGAAGAGCTTTTTATACCCGTTTAGACCCGTTTATACCGAAATGGGTCGTCCTGCTGCTGCTGCAGACGGTTTAGAGACCAAAGGTCCCGTAGCTGCAGCCTCATGCGCTCGTGTTCAAACCTGCCCCCTGCAGGCCGGCAACGGAGCTGCAGCTCTGCGGTCACCGTCCTCCAGCCAGAGGTCAGCTGACGCTGCAGCGTTGGCGGCCCAGAATAGAAGCGGTCAGATGGGGCAGAATCGATCAGCTGGGGGGGGTCAAGGGTCATCTGGACCACAGCGCAGGCTGGTTCAGTCTCCAGGATCCTAAAGCTGCAGTGCTTTGTGGGAAACGTCTGCTCTCACCTCTAAAGCCCTGCTGAGCTGCTCTGGCTGGTTCCTCAGGCCTGGATGGTTCTTCTGGCTCTCCCAGGTGGACCAAAGATTCTGGAGGTCTTTTCAGATGGATGAAGATTAAAGGGGCCAAGACACCGTCACATCATCCATCCTCTGCTGAAGATGAGAGCGGAGGAGCACGTCTGCCTTTGAGCTCGGCTCTTTGAGCGCAGCTCTTTGATGCATTTAGGACCCTGTGATCATACGCAGGAACGCGCCTGGAGAACATCCTCAGGGACTCCTGAAAGCAACATCAAGGAGGTCTGAAAGGCTTCCGCTGCATCTGTTTGTCCATTGTCTGCCCGTCTCCTGAGGACAGATCTGCTGACGTGTCCTCAGCAGTGGAAACAAGCCAGGCGGCATCTGCAGACGCGTCTGCAGCATCTGCAGACACATCTGCAGCGTCTGCAGCATCTGCAGCGTCTGCAGCCAGGCAGCTTCTGCAGACACGTCTGCAGCTTCTGCAGCTTCTGCAGCATCTGCAGCCAGGCGGCGTCAGCCAGAAGGTGCTGCTCATGGCTGCTTGAGCTTCTTGCAGCAGAGAAATTTTGCAAACGTCCCCGAGGGAATCTGGCAAACAGGAGCCCCTGCAGAGGGTTCTAATGAAGCTGTCAGCGTTCCTGCGGCGCTGAGGGCAGTCGGGGGTTCTGCGGCGCGTCGGGGGCTCATGGACAGAAGTGTTGCACCTTCACTCCTGACCCGCATCTGTCTGCTGTGAGGTCCGGTGCCGGTTCCGGTCGGTCCTTCGCTCCTGCGTACGCTGGAATCTGTCTTCATGTCACCTCTGCAGTCACCTTCTGCTTGGCTTCCACTCTGCTGCTGAATCATCACTCTTCTCCGCTTCTTTCAGCCCGTTTCTCTCCATCACGGTGAGTCCTCATCCACCCGTCCAAGAAAACCTTGCTGCCTCTGCCTGTCGGCTTATGTAATTTAATGTATTTATATGTTGAGTTATGCAACAGCTTTGCTGCAGCAGCAGCTCCCAAACGTCTGCAGCAGTCAGACCAAAGCGCAGGTGAGCAGCCAGACGCTGCTGCTGCTGCTGCTGCTGCTGCTGTTGCTGCTGCTGCTGCTGCTGCTGCTGCTGCTGCCGCTGCTGCTGCCGCTGCTGCTGCTGCTGCTGCTGCTGTTGCCGCTGCTGCTGCTGCTGTTGCTGCTGCTGCTGCTGCTGCTGCTGCTGCTGCTGCTGCTGCTGCTGCTGTTGCTGCTGTTGCTGCTGCTGCTGCTGCCGCTGCCGCTGCCGCTGCTGCTGCCGCTGCTGCTGCCGCTGCTGCTGCCGCTGCCGCTGCTGTTGCCGCTGCTGCTGCCGCTGTTGCTGCCGCTGCTGCTGCCGCTGCTGCTGCCGCTGCTGCTGCCGCTGCTGCTGCTGCTGCCGCTGCTGTTGCCGCTGCTGCTGCTGCTGTTGCTGCTGCTGCTGCTGCCGCTGCTGCTGCTGCTGCTGCTGCTGCTGCTGCTGCTGCTGCTGCCACTGCTGCTGCTGCTGCTGTTGCTGTTGCTGCTGCTGCCGCTGCTGTTGCTGCCGCTGCTGCTGCTGTTGCTGCTGCTGCTGCTGCTGCTGCTGCAGCAGCGATGCAGCGATGCAGCCAATAGCTGAAGCAGAACCCAACAGTCTGGTGGAGAAGCAGCTCCATCAGAAGCCCAGAAGCTCACAGAGGCTGAAAGAAGAACCAGAAAGGACTTGCAGGCCTCAGATGTGACCCTCTAAAGGTGAATCAGAGGCAGCACCTTCCAGAACCAGCAGTGTGTGTGTGTGTGTGTGTGTGTGTGTGTGTGTGTGTGTGTGTGTGTGTGTGTGTGTGTGTGTGTGTGTGTGTGTGTGTGTGTGTGTGTGTGTGTGTCTGAGGGGCAGAGCTCTCAGATGCGCCTCCAGGACGATATTAACGGCCAACTGACCTGATTATGTTTGATATTTTGTGCCGGCAGGTTTGTGTCACCAACGCTGCTGGTCTCCATGGAGACCAGCACTGGGGCTGAGGGATGGCAGATTTGGGCCAATTAAGCTGCAACTGGAGCCTTTAAAGTTCCCACACGGATCCTGGAAGTGGAGCTGAGAAGGCTGGAGAAGCCTTCACCCATCCATCCATCAACCATCCATCCATCACCCATCCATCCATCACCCATCCATCATCCATCCATCCATCCATCCATCATCCATCCAGGTCTCTGCCAGGAGGTCACATGGTCAACCCAACCATGTGACTAGAAACCAGCCAACATTGAAGAAGACCACAGACAGCTCCTCCACTTAGAAATTCTGATGCAGACACACACACACACACACACGCTCGCTGTACTCTCTCCGTCTGTGACTTTTCTTGAACAGACAATAATAACTAAGCCCCTGCGGTGCTCAGAAAGGCTCCTCTGGAGCTCTGGCTGGCTTCTCCTGCTCTGCGTTCAGAGGTGACGGAGCTGGGAGAGGCCGGAGCACCTGCGGTTAAACGTGCAGCAGCGGAGCAGCAGCAGCAGCTGCAGCAGCAGTGCAGCAGCAGCAGCGCAGCTGCAGCAGCTGCTGCAGCGCGGGCCATCGGTCTGGACTCTGCTGGTGCTGCGCGTGCAGGTGTTGGCGCAGCACCAGCAGACACAACCGCAACAGAAGTTCTCCATCCACATCCAGCCTTTTCAATTATTCATACTGATATTGCAGCACTGGCAGAGATAGAGGGAGGAGGGAGTAGGGGGGAGAGGAGGGAGAGGAGGGAGGAGGGGGAGAGGAGGGAGAGGAGGGAGAGGAGGGAGGGGGGGAGAGGTGTTTCCTCAGAATCTGTATGTTTGGCCAGTAGCAGCATCCTCTCTCTTCGCCCTCATCTTCCCTCTCTCCCCCTCGCTGCTCCGTTTGATCCATCCTCTTTCCATCCTCTGCTTCTTCCCTCTTTTCCTGCTGAACTTCTCACTCTGGCTTTATCTCTCTACTTCCTGCTCTTCCTCACATGAAAGTCCTCACCCTGGAGGCTCCTCTGAGGAACGTCCACCTTCTCCGGCCTGTACTTCACCCCCACCCTCCGGGAGCTTGCATCACCCCATTTCCAGCTCCTGCAGCACCTGCAGGCCCCCCAGGGAGACCTGCAGCACCTGCAGCCCCCCAGGGAGACCTGCAGCAGCCACTTCTGCATGTTCTGACCCGTTACTGCGGCAGATGACTGCGAGCGCTCCCCCAGTTATGGAAACGACCGGCCTCCTCTGGATGGCTGCTTCTGTGAAGCATGGGCTGTAGCTGCTTAGGGTGGGGGGAGAGAGAGAGAAAGGGAGAGAGAGAGAGCAGGCGAGCGGGCTGGGACCAGCAAACAGCATGTGGCTGCTTTGCTGGTCAGCAGAGCTACAAGCAGATGATGGAGAAGAAGAAGCCAGAACTGCTGGAACGGTGATAACCTCAGAGTCGGAGGTGAAGATCAGCTCCACCCTGAGCAGCAGCAGCAGCAGCAGCAGCAGCAGCAGCAGCAGCAGCAGCAGCAGCAGCAGCAGCAGCGGCGCTCCGGAGCTCTGCAGCTCTGCAGCTCTTGTTTAATTCAACCATCTTCCCACATCCACACGGCTGCAGCCTCCAGCCTCCACGCTTGATTAACTGAGATGATCCTGCAGCGACGTCCCTGCTCAATGACACGCTGGACGGCTGTCGCAGACAGTCTGGAGCAGATCCAGAAAGAGTCCTGACGTCCCTGAAGGTAGACCTGCTCATCTCCAGCCGTGGAGAGCCGTTCCAGGAAAAGACACTGAGTTCTTCCACAATCTCCATGCTCACCTGAGACGAGCCTTTAAAGGAGAGCGGGTCTCCTGACGACCCCCCAGCTCCAGTCAGGAGCCAGTGGGGGCCTTCAGGAGGACATTCATGATCAAAGCTGACCTGAGCTGGCATGACGGGACTTCAGCAGGAACCCTGGATCCTTCTGCTCCTCTTTGTTGCTGGAGCTCAGCAGAGCTTCTGCAGCCTCTCAAAGACCAGCAGAGTCCAGGCGAGCTTCTCCAGGAGACCAGGCCTCCACCAACACTCACTACCGCTGCTGCTGCTTCACCAAGCAGCCCCCACAGATGCCTGAGAGCAAAGCCTCCCCCTCAGCAGCTGGAGAAGAAGAAGAAGAAGAAGAAGAAGCGCTCCGCTCCACCCGTCACCCATCAAACCAGCTACACAGTTTCCCAGAGAGAAGAGGGGTGTGTCCAGCACGTCCCACAGACGCTGGACTGGTCCCAGATCAGGAGAGTTTGGAGACCAGGTCAGCGTCTAAAGGTGTGTTCTGCTGCGCTGAGGGGCTTTGATCTCCATCCACCTTCATCCCACCTGCGCAGACTTCCTTCCTCCTCAGAGTGCCTCCTGGAAAACGCTTCACTGACCAGGGAAACTGCTGCACCTTTTAATGCAAACATGATTCTGGCCTTGCAGCCGCCACCGGGGGCGCCCATGAGGGAGTGAGACGTCAGCAGAGACCTTACTTCTTTATTCGCTATCTCAGTTTTCCTGCATGAATGTTGTGTGTGAGGATCCCAAAAATGAGTGAGTAACGCAGCGCCGTGAAGGCTGGACGCCCTGGAGCTCCGCCCCGGCCCCGGCCCTGGCCCCCAGCCCCCGGCCCCGGCCCTGGCCCTGGCTCTGGCCCCCGACCCCGGCCCCGCCCCAGGCTCTGGCTCTGGCTCGCCCCACACGGGTGTCGCTCAGATGGGATCAGCGCCTCTTTTCACTTCACTGGATCAACTTCTGCGACGTTAACGAGCCAGAAGAGGCTCTGGTGAAGGTGTCCGAGCCGTTAGATGTTTGTCTGCCTCAGAGAGCAGCTGCTGGTCCAGGTTCATCATCTCATCTTACATTTCCTTCATATTATTTCTCTACTTGGTCACAGGTCCGATGCCCGCTGCGGTGCCTTGCTCGTGGCTGGTTTTGCTCATGTTCCTGGGATCCAGACTGGTCATCCAGGCGGGCAGCGTTGCTTCGGAGGAGAACCTCACCACTGCTGTGAACATCTCAGTAGAGCCCAGATAAGACACACCGGACTAACCCCCGATGTAGCGACTCTCTCACACATCTGCTGCTGACTTTCCTCTCTTTTTCACCCACTCCAACCTTTCGTTGTGCTCGTTTAGCTGCTCTTGCGACTCGGGAAAATGATTGGAAAGTCTTTTGGTACTAAGAGCCATTTTGGCTCACACCGAATCATCGTTCAGCTGCTGTTTCCTATAAATGTAATTGGATTATCGGCGCTGGTTTTATGGGTCCATCTGCTGGCCTGGCGACGCTGCAGGATAATTGCTTCTCTGTTTTGCTTATTACGGGAATGTTGTACCAAGCTTTGTCATTCTGGGCTGAAGTCGTTGAGCTGCTGCTGCTGCTGAGAGTCTGTCTGCTTCAGCATCAGCAGCTTCCAGTCAGAAGCCAGGGGCCAACGCCGGCCCCCCGGAGACAAACGGCTCTGCAGACATGAAGATGGGAGATTTTTACATTTTTGTGTTTTTGTGAACTTAGATAAACTATCAGCAAAAACTCTGCTGTTAAACTGAAACTGATGTCTGCTGCTGAAAAGGTTTCCATTAAAGTCTGCACTTGTTGAAAGTTCTGACCTTTCAAGTCAAACATGACTTTTCTTCCTTTGACATTTATCCTTTTATACAAACACTCCTTCGCTGGAGGCAGAGAGTCTTTTATCAGATTTCAGCAGCTCACATCCGCTGGCTGACGGCTCTGGCCTCAGAGGGTCCAGGACGCTTCCACAGAGGACCGAGATCATCCTCCACCAGCCGCCACAGACGAGCTGGCGGCGCTGAAGGTCGTCCTGATGAGTGGATGGAAGCAACAACACCGATGCAGAGCTTTAGCCATCAAAGCCACCCTCAGCCTACCCAGGAGGTGGAGGAGGAGGTGGAGGAAGACCTGAAGCAAGAGGAGAACGTCCTCCAAGAAGAAGAGGACCAAATTTGACAAATGAGACTCATGAACGCTCGTTGATCATGACACCAACCAGGACTGACTGATTTTAGATGAAGAGGAATCAGTCCTAGTTTCAGTCGTCTGCGGCGCCGCTCTGATCACTGAGGTGCTAACCTGAGGTGTTCTGCATAGTGTGTGTGTGTGTGTGTGTGTGTGTGTTCGCCTTTAGAAGCTGCAGCTGCAGATTAGCCGTCCCATCAGGATGCAGCACGTGTGCACGCAGCATCCCAGCGCCGTGGCAACAGCCCTGGAACGGATAAGAGTGGAAACGCTGGGAGTCTGAGTTGCTGGAGCGGTGAAGAAGCGCTGGTGTCCTCCAGTAACCTTGAGCAGTTGACTGCAGCGCCAAAGACAGTCAGGAGGCACTCTGGTGTTCAGTATCACAATTTTATTACAAAAATTAGATTCTTCATCTCTCATTTTTGCCATGCTTGGAGCTTATAACAATACAGTAAAAAACCCAGACCCAGAGAAGATAGTAAAGCTGCTTTCAACGAAGCCTTCACAGCACTGTCGCCCATGCTGTTACTACACAAATACTGTGACATTCCTAATACGCTGGAGTACAAACATCTGCCAAAAACACGCCATGTCAGAGGACAAACGCAACTCACAGTTACAGCAGAAACAGAAAGAAAGAAAGAAAGAAAGAAAGCCGACTCCCAACAGAAAGAGAAGCTGCAACTGAAAGGGTGGCGAGTGAGCCGGCTGCTGGCAGCGGCCCGCGGCAGCCGGGCTCCGGGGCAGCGGCGGCAGGCGAACCACCAAGCGACAACGACTACAGATCAACGTGTACGCGGGCTGACTTTGCGGCGCCCTTCACCGCCCCGGCGCTCCTTCAGTCACAGTGCAAGTTCCCTGTGGGGGGTGGGGGGGGCGCGCAGGAAGCCACACCACGCAAGACATCACTTCACGGCGGCAAACACCAGCTGAAACGGGGCTGGCAGCCTCACCTCCCTCCTCCCAGCGAAGAGGCCAGAGCCCTTACGTAATTCCTCACTTGGACGGTAAAGAGTCCAAACATAAGGCGCCGGACACGGCGCTGCCAGCCCCGACAAAGGAAGCCAAAGGAGGAGCGGGAGCGAGCGGTGGCCAGGGCGCTCAGGGTCTAAAAAAAGGACGTGTTCTTCCTCAAAATGTTCTGCACAGAAATACTTCAGAATGAGAAAAATCCGGTTTAAGCTCACCAACAAATAACTCAGATCAGCCGGAAAACAACGAAGGACGCAGGGACAGAAGCTCAGAAAGACAGAGAGGACGCGTCCCCGCTTCAGTTGAGCCAACGGCACGCCTCGAAAGTCCACTTGGTGGCTCCCCCAAAGATCTCGATGTTGCTCTCCGTCCAGGAGAAGACGTTCCCTGCCGGAGCTTTGTTCGTGCAGCTCGCCAAGTTCTTGATCTCGGACAGGGAAAGTTTCCGGTTCCATATGTTCAAATTGGCCAGCTCGCCCACGTAGGCCTGCGTGGCGTCGAAGCCGCCGCCCAGCGTGTCCTGAGGAAGCAGGAAGAAACGCTGGGTCAGAGGGTCAAGGGTCAGAGGGTCAAGGGTCACGACTGCTCGAGGAATTAAAGGAGAATTCAGCTCAACGCTGATGCAAAACAGCTGGACCGCCCTGGCCGAAGCTGACCGACTGTGTTCTGAGTGGAAGCCGGTAAATGTGCGCTGGTCTGACCTGCTCCTGGCCCAGCACCAGCACCCCGTCGGGCTTGATGGGGTGGTAGGGGGCCAGGTTCTCGCCGCTGCCCAGCATCAGGCCGTCCTGGAAGGCCTCCCACACGCCGTCCCTGGTTGTCCATGTGATGCAGAGGTGGTGCCACTTCCCGTCGTTGATGAGGAAAGGCAGCTTGGCCACCTGCAGCCGGGACAGCAGAGGTCACGTGTCAGCTCACGCTCACGCCCGCGCGTCTATTCACGCGTGTTTCCCCGCACACCAACACCAACCCTCACGGTCGCCCCCCAGCTGCCACGCGGGGATTACCTTATCATTGATGAGGATCTCCATCGGGTTGTTCCCCCACTCGATGAGCACCAGCTCGTTAGCCTGACCCGGGACGGCGTAGGAGAAGGGGGTTCCCACGCCGGGGGAGGCGTTGGACTTGATCCACAGACACGCGCTGAAGGAGACCATCTCCGGCAGGCTCCGCTTGGCTTTGGCGTACATGTAGTTGGTTCTGAGAGGGAAGGTGAGCTGGAACTTATCTCCTGGTCTGGTGTCTTTACCTGTCAACGACACGTCACCTTTTTTTTCCCCACGTGGATTTAAGAAAAGGAAGGCGCACGCGCCACAATCACGTTAGTCACGTCATACGATGTTAATACGGGTTTTTTTTTTCCGCTTTATTTTGAATGTCGGAGGGCTTTTTCACCATTTAACCACCCAGTGGGTACGCACGCGCAATGGTGGAACCCCGCACAAATTGCGCAGTGCCAGACGCGCCCTGCAAAGTTTGCGTGCATGAGCTGTGCGCGATCTCCCTCCTCCGACGGAGGGGAAAGCTGAAGCGGCGTTGATGCGCAGCGATGCGGCTCCGCTCCGCCGCGAAGCAGATCCGCCTCAAACCAGAGGCGGAAAGTCGCGGCGCGGACGCACCTTTCTCCAGGTCGGTGATGCGGTGGTGCAGCGAGGTGAGCGTGGTCTCCACCTTGTTGCGCTGCTCGCTGTCGTTCCTGGAGGCGCCCTTGGTCTCCTCCAGCGTGTTGACGCGGGACAGAACCTGCTTCTCCATGTCGTCGATCTTGTTCTGCAGCAGGTCCTTCAGGCTGCTGGTCTGCACCGTGTTGTTGCCTCGACTGTACTGCTGCGTGAGACAGGAGACACAAGCACACTTTCTCTCAGCATCAACTTCTTTGTCTCTCATGTCCTCCGCGGACTTCATTCAGTTTGCGCGACGCTTCGCTCTGTGAAGGAGAACTAAAAAAAAAAAAAAAAAGGCGACGGATGAAATGAATTCGGGAACTAAAGAGGGTGATTATCTCGGGAACTTTCTGCTCATCGACGTGCATACCTCCAGGTTTTCCAGTCTTTGTTTCAGCGTCTGTAAAGTCTGTCCAAGCTGGGCCAGAGTGTCCGTGGTGCCCCGGGATACGTCTCCCATCGTGTTCTTGGAGCCCGGCCGCCTCCCGCCGGGTCCCGCCGCGGGGAGAGACTGCCCCTCGCAGCGGCTGAGTTTGGAAGTCAGTTCCCTGATTGTCTCCCTTTGGTTCATGATGGTCTCCTTCTGCTGCAGCACCGTCTCCCGCAGCTGCATGACCGTGGTCTTCAGGTCCTCCGCCGGCCCGCTGTTCTGCATGGAGGCGGTGCATAAGTCCACATTCTTGGGCACCGAAGTGCAAATAAACTGCGTCTGTCCGAGTTCTTGCGCCGAACTGTCCCCAACCAGCAGACCAGAAAGTAGAAAAAGTTCCCACCACAAAGCCCCCATGGCTCCGCTCAGCTGTGTGCGTGTCAAAGGGTGTGAGCGTGCGTGCATGCGTGGCCTCGGTGCGCTTTCAGCACCACGGAGCTGTCCGGCAGAACTGAGCGTGCGTGAGGGCGGTGCGCGCTCTTATAGCGGACCCGCAGCGCGGCGTCACCGCATTAATGAGGGGAGGTGGAGGGGGCGGGGCCTCCTGCACCTACAGAGGCCCGCCCCTTATTTAAGGTCGCCCTCACCGTCCGCTCGCGCAGCGTCATCCGTGTTACATAAAATGACTAAACGGCTGATGATTGAGTGACTGTTTCAATGCTGCATCAGGAAAACAATTTAGCAATAAACGAGAGAAAAATGCGGGTTTAAGAGCTTAAAATCAAGAACAACACATGTCCCTTTTTTTGGACACAGAGCAGTGAAGTACGCAGGTTGTTTACACGCCAGTTTGGCTTAAATGGACCGTGTCTTTGCGCTGTGACGCGGCGCTATGGGTCCACCTTAACAGAAGCTCCTCCCCCCGCAAACACGGCTCCAGGTTCCAGCTTCTCCACATCACTGATGGTCTTCAGCTCTTCTGCAGGGAAACAGGACAGCGTCACCATACAAGAAGGAAGAGGGGATGGTTTCTGGGAATAAGGAAATAAATAGCGATGCAACTCTTCCTGGTCCTCGCCTGAATAAATAAGGTGGAGAAGCTCCAACAGCGCCAACAGCGAGGATCGTGTTAGGAGGCAGGTCACCAGAGGCTGAAACCCGCATTTAAAAGAAAACAACACCTTCTCTTTCATCTCCTAACTTCCTGTTGGATGAAGTCAGATTCTTGGCATCATTCCTGTTAAAGTTGGAGCAGAGAAACCACAGCAGCTGTTTGTTTGAACTGAAACCTGAGCAGATTATCAGTCACAGATTCCTCCATCACTTCAAATATTTGAATAGCACTCAAACATAATATTTAATGGAAGCAAAAAGGTGTCAAATGGGTGGAGCTTCTGAGGCTGCACCGTCACGTTTTCACCACTTCTCACTGAGCTCACACACAACTCTCCAATTAGACCACCTTCCAGTCTCATCCACACCCACGCTTCATGTAATCACACACTTGTGCTGGGAAACACACACACACACACACACACACACACAGGGAGACAGAGAGAGAGAATGAATGCACTTCCCGGCCGTTTACACTTGCAGGAGCTCTGTAGTTTATTGCTTTTGTGCCTTTTAGATTCTCTCCTGACAGCCAGAACAGCCAGGTGCTTGAGACTGGGTGACTATTGATCAGCAGCCTTCCTTCATTTGTTTAATTATTGATTGTAATCAGCAAGGCCCTGAGCTGCAGGTAGCCACTCATGGTTGACGGCCCAGCCTCATGGCGGCGTGCACGGACATGCTAACCCTTCATCACGCTACATGAGCAGTGCTTGTAGTTGGTGCTCTTCTGACGGTGAGCTCTGCTGATCAATACCAGTAAATATGAGCGCAGGCTGCTAACGAGCTCCCCCCAGACTCTGTAAAGTTCTGGTCAAGGATCAGCCCGACTGTAGCATGACTGCTCCCTCTGCTGGGCTTCCAGTCTGCAACTGTCCAGCAGAAACTGGTGCGTCTGTGAGCGTCTTGCTGATGTTCAGCTAGCAGGGAGCAGTTTCCACTTAACCCTTTCTCCTTCCACTGGGCTGGTTGACAGGACAGGGTCAGGGATGCTGGATCAGCTCCACCCCAGGGGTTGGTGTGGAGGCAAAGCCGAAATCCATAATGATCATTCTCTCAGGCTCGCTGAATAATGCAGAGCTTTATAATAGAAGCAGCTCCCTAATGGCAGAGATAGATAAGAACAATTTCCCACACTCGCAGCAAAGCGCGTGCTTATTTATGCAGCATGTGCGGAAGCAGCGGAGATGATGTAGAGAGGCTGGCAACACAAACAAAACCACAGTTTGGACTTCAGATTTACAGCCAGATATTACACACACCTCTGATCAGGCAGAGCTCCAAGCTGGGCTCTGGTTTGTCATGGAGATGCTTTAGTATTAAAGTGCATTTATTTATAACGGCATGTAGTGAAGCATCCTGATCAAAGCTGTTCTGTAATATTTTGTGTGTTTGTGTCCGAGGACCATGGTGTTCCATCGTCAGTGCTGGGACGCAGGGATGTAAGCACACACCGCTTCCTGGTGCGATGGTTTATGACACATTTGTTCATTCTAAATGTGGAAGCAGCCATAAATATGTTGCCGTCATTTCCCTCGGCTCACATTCCCTGCTGCTCTGCCGAGAGGAAGGATGTGACGTGAGAAAGCGAAGCTTCAGGAGCGGACGAACAGGGAGGAGGTGAGGGGAATATCAGAGGGAATCTGGTGTCTGCAGGGATGAAGAGCCATCTGTGTGTCCCCACTGGGCTCAGCCTGGGAACAGCTCACCCTTCAGCGGCTCTTTCCTCTGTTTGACTGCTCTGAGATCGTTTTGGTAGCACCTTGACAGCACCTTCTGCCGCCTCAGCCTGCTGATTGATCTGTTAGGAACGTTTAACACAAGGAGCTGGATGCAGCTTTTAACCTCTGAGCACGTCAGCAGCTTCTGCCGTTGGCCTCACTCGCTCTCTGCAGACGGAGAATCAGAGGTCTGAGTTTGGTGGCGGTGTCTGATGTCCTCCTGATGTCTGTGAAGCAGCATTGGGGGAAAGGTTGGACCTGTTGCGTCCAGGCAGAGATAAATGTGAGCACTCTTCTACAGAGCTGAGAAGGTTCCCCAGTTGGACAAAGCGAAGCACTTAGTGCTCAGTGTCAGGGAGGCCTTGTGGGAGCAGCTGCATTTTAGGGCTGAATAATGATGTGGAGATGAAACCCTGTGAAGCAGGAGGACCTGGAGTGCAGCAGAAGCAGCAGCTCGCCTCAGCGCTGCCTCCTTTCTCCCTAAAAAACCAGCCTGTGTGTCACCAACCCAGATGTGTTGTGGGGAGTGTGAAGAATGGTGACGTCTTTCTCCTGGTACCTTCAGCAGGTGAGAAAAAGCCCAGCGTGGCAGCAGCTGGATGCCGGCTGGCCCCGGCTGCCTCTGTGGTGGGATGTTTCATGACGCACGTCAGCCTTGAGGAGAGGAGCGCTCTCATCCCCAGAGCTCCATCAGCACTTAGCTTAGTTCTCCCCAGGTCTGCATTATTCATAACCAAGGTCTCAACAGCAAGGCGTCAAATGTGTCCTTTCAGACGTGTTTGGAGGCTTTTGTCTTCACGGATCTGTCCCTGTGGATCCGTGCCTGAGCATGAAGGTCTGCAAATCAGAAACGGATAAATCCCTTCAATACAAAAGCAACTTTTTTTTTCTCCAGCCCACTTGACATTTTCAGCATTTCAGCATTTTCGGATCAGCGTGTTGCAGAATTCAGGACTGTCAGGAAGCTTCCTTTAATGCGGTGAGGAGCAGCAGAGAGTTCAGATACCTGCCAGAAGATTTTACAGAAGGTCCTACTCGCTCGGGAGCCCAGATGGAGCAACATGGAGAACCTCCCCGAGGCGGGTTTAACCCAATCACAGCCATGGAACCGCTGAGAAGACCACAGTTGATGAAGCTGGTTCTTCTGCAAAAACAGCAGAAGAACCAGACGTGAGCTGATGCCAAAGCTGCCGGTTCTATCTCTGCTCTGACTGAAGCTGCAGGTTCTCCAGGTTTTCTTCTGGTTTCTGCGTCTGAATCTGTCCTGGCAGAGAGTGACATGATTCCACATCCTCCCCTGGTGAAACACTCAGTTCCGTGCTAACATCCATCCATCACCCCCACCTCCAATCCTCAGTTTTCCTTTTTCCTTCTTCTTCTTTGGTGCCTTGTTTGATTTAACCGCGGAAGCAGCTCCAGCGCCCAGAATCCAACTACTGTCATGATGGAGGGGCGGATGATATAACATGAGACTAATCTTCTCCTCCCAGTCTGCCTGTCTGCACACACACACACACACACACACACACACACACACACACACACACACGGAGGCCAGATTAGTTTTCAGGTTTTCAGGAGGTGTGAGAGCAGGAGGAAAACACATTCAGCCAACCGGCTCTGAGGGCCTCGGTGCTGATTGCTGGGCTGGAGGAGCTCTGGAAGTCTTCGGCCATCTGCTGTTGCGCTTTCCTGTTTTGCACGTGAACGCTGCACTTCCGCACGCTCCGCCTTCGACGCGCACGCCTCAGATGCTGCGCGGGGTGTGTAGGTTGATGCACAACGTCCCATAGGGCCTTAATTAAAGCATCCATCACTGGCTCCGCTTCCAGGGCTCCTGACGGATCTCTGCGCCCGCTGCTCACCATAACTGAAGCCCCACCAAAGCAGCAAATTACTCAGCATCTCCACCTCCGTCTCCACCTGCTCTCATCCGTGACCAGAAGGTCCTTCCACAGAGCTGCCGCTGCTCAGCAGAGCGGAACAAGTCCCCGGCTTTATTTCCGCTGCTGCTCTTCACACGAGGGAGCCAACGCGGCCGACGAAGCTCCTCAGGAGCACCTGTCTGTGGTCACCACCTGCACGGTCCTCCAGACAGCTGCCTGCTACTACCTTCATCCATCCATCCATCCATCCATCCATCCATCCATCCATCCATCCATCCACTGACACAACCTGAATGTCCCTGAATCCTAAGTGAGAGGCTCTGAAGTGGTTCCAGGTTCTTCTTCACTGTTATTGTTGTAATCTAAGATCTTCAGATGTCCACGTGCAGGGGACAGAGACTGTCCTGGACCCAGGACTCGTGTTGACTCACTCTGCTGATGACAGAGGGGTCAGAAAGATCACGTCTGGCCTAATGAGGACACGCGGGCGTCTCTTCAGCCTGGAGCCTGAGCACAGACGAGGCTGAAGAACATTCAGCTCCTGCTGCTAAAGACATAAGTGGAACACCTGAGAGCAGAGGTGTCGAGGACAAAGCTCTGCGGTACGCCGCCCTTTCAAAAGATCAGACAAGGCCAAGTAGACGTCAGCGCTTCTATTCAGCGTAGCTCCGCTTCTGCTTCAGCACATCAGCTGGAATCAGGATAAAGAAGCCACAGACACAGTTTCCTTTCATCTAAAATAAGGATCAAAGACGAGGGATGAGGCAGCTGTGGTACCCACAAGAGTAGTGTTCTCCAGAACACACTCCCAAAGCTCATAGGTCAGCTAGAGTCTCACAGGCTTCCCCCTAAAACCAGCCCCCTCGCTGGGACCGCCTGCAGCTGAGCAGGCTGAACAGACACCACCCACCCACCATCCATCCGTCATCCATCATCCATCCATCCATCCATCCATCCACCATCCATCCATCCATCATCCATCATCCATCCATCCATCCACTCATCCATCCATCCATCCACCCACCACCCATCCATCCACCACCCACCCACCATACATCCATCCATCCATCCATCCATCATCCATCCATCCATCATCCATCATCCATCCTTCCATCCACCCATCCATCATCCATCCATCCACCCATCCATCCACCCATCCACCATCAATCATCCTTCCCTCCATCCACCCACCACCCATCCATCCACCACCCACCCACCATACATCCATCCATCCATCCATCATCCATCCATCCATCATCCATCCATCCATCCATCATCCATCCTTCCATCCACCCATCCATCATCCATCCATCCATCCATCCATCCATCCATCATCCATCCTTCCATCCACCCATCCATCATCCATCCATCCATCTACCCATCCATCCAGCTTTATTAACAAAATGAACTTCACAGGTCACATGTGCAACAGTGAGCGGCTGTTACAGCTGTTGCAGCTGTTGCAGCTGTTGGAGCTGTTGCAGCTGTTGCAGCTGTTGGAGCTGTTGCAGCTGTTGGAGCTGTTGCAGCTGTTGGAGCTGTTGCAGCTGTTGCAGCTGTTGCAGCTGTTGCAGCTGTTACAGCTGTTGGAGCTGTTGCAGCTGTTGCAGCTGTTGCAGCTGTTGCAGCTGTTGGAGCTGTTGCAGCTGTTGGAGCTGTTGCAGCTGTTGGAGCTGTTGCAGCTGTTGCAGCTGTTGCAGCTGTTGGAGCTGTTGCAGCTGTTGCAGCTGTTGGAGCTGTTGGAGCTGTTGCAGCTGTTGTGGCTGTTACAGCTGTTGGAGCTGTTGCAGCTGTTGCAGCTGTTGGAGCTGTTGCAGCTGTTGCAGCTGTTGGAGCTGTTGCAGCTGTTGCAGCTGTTGCAGCTGTTAGAACTGTTGGAGCTGTTGCAGCTGTTGGAGCTGTTGCAGCTGTTGCAGCTGTTGGAGCTGTTGCAGCTGTTACAGCTGTTGGAGCTGTTGGAGCTGTTGCAGCTGTTGGAGCTGTTGTGGCTGTTGGAGCTGTTGCAGCTGTTGGAGCTGTTGCAGCTGTTACAGCTGTTGGAGCTGTTGCAGCTGTTACAGCTGTTGGAGCTGTTGCAGCTGTTGGAGCTGTTGCAGCTGTTACAGCTGTTGGAGCTGTTGCAGCTGTTACAGCTGTTGGAGCTGTTGGAGCTGTTGCAGCTGTTACAGCTGTTGGAGCTGTTGGAGCTGTTGGAGCTGTTGCAGCTGTTACAGCTGTTGGAGCTGTTGCAGCTGTTGGAGCTGTTGCAGCTGTTGTGGCTGTTGCAGCTGTTGGAGCTGTTGCAGCTGTTACAGCTGTTGGAGCTGTTGGAGCTGTTGCAGCTGTTGCAGCTGTTGCAGCTGTTGCAGCTGTTGGAGCTGTTGGAGCTGTTGCAGCTGTTGGAGCTGTTGGAGCTGTTGCAGCTGTTGCAGCTGTTGGAGCTGTTGGAGCTGTTGCAGCTGTTGCAGCTGTTGGAGCTGTTGGAGCTGTTGCAGCTGTTGGAGCTGTTGCAGCTGTTGCAGCTGTTGGAGCTGTTGGAGCTGTTGGAGCTGTTGCAGCTGTTAGAGCTGTTGCAGCTGTTGCAGCTGTTGGAGCTGTTGGAGCTGCGGCTGCAGACGTCACTGTTGGGGATGTTTGTGGACTTCTGAATGAAGGTTTCAGCCTCAGGACAGCTAATAAACGAGAGCGTCTGCAGAGGTTTCTGAGGTGAAAGTAGGTGGATGTGGTGATGCTCCCATATGAGACTGGAAACACACACATCCCTGAACATCTGCCTTTGTGAGGACTTTCATAGATATAACCTATTACTAGCCCATTACGCCAACCCTAGCCATCACAGCTAACCTTGTGACCCTAACCTTAACCCTGACCCTAATCTTGACCTTGACCTAACTGTCCTCACTTTGCTAGTAGAATGCAGACTTCAGTATTCAGTATGTAGCAAGTACAAGAACACACACACACACACACACACACACACACACACACACAGAGATAATAACTATGTGCAGACTGTGATAAACACAGTAAACACCAGCAAATCTTTATTTCCTTCCTCTGAAGTGCAGATGAATCAGAGAATCAACAACAGAATGAGCAGTTTTAGGGTTTTTACAGATTACCTTGTTTTTAAGTACATTTTGACATGATGAAAAAGCATGTTTGTTGATGTTTCCGGGTCCATGCTTCTATAAAATCCTGCTGCTTATATTTTGGTGACAGGAAAGCCAGTGATGACGTATCTCTCCAGCCTCGCGGCTGCAACGGTGCATTGTGGGTCCAGCCCAAGATGGCGGCGCCCTTGTCGGAGTGCTGAAGAAGTCCTCCTCGGAGCGAATCTAGGGATTCGGTGTGGTTCCCTCGAGAATTATTGCACCAGAACGGTTACTGGTGTGCAGAAGAAGACCACACTACCCCCGTCATCGACAGGTGTGGCCGGTTGCTGGTGCGGCTGTGGCAAACTGTCCGTGTGAAGATGGGCCTCGTCTCCAGCCCCTTCCCATAGCGAAGAGCCGTGGGGAGAGGAACCGCAGATTCCCCTGCAAACACGCACCCGTTCAATTTGCATTTGACGGGTTTGACATCCTCTACAGGCTGTGGACGCTTCCCTACAATTTCCTGACCAGGATAATCTGCGCGACCGTGTCTGTCATCGTCCGGAGACGGAGACGTTCCTCAGCCCGGGTTGATCATCTCACTGCAACAAGGTCTGCTTGGTCCGCTTCCTTCGCGCCGCTACAGCCATTTTTTTTTTTTTTTTTGTTGCACATCTCACCCATGCCTTTGCTCGGATTCTAACATCTAACCTGGGTCTTTGAGGCAGTTTGAAAGGCGAGCGCGCTGGTGAGAAGCAGGGAGAGCTGTCACATTAGCGATGCAGGCTGAGCTAACGTAGCTAACTAGCCGGCTTATCTGCAACCTCCGCCGGCCAGTGAAGACCTCTGGCTTCCAGATGTTCCAGAGTTCTACAACCCTTCCACCACATTATCGAGTCTCCTCTCTGTCTCCGTTATGATTTGACTTTGAAGGTTGCGGTGTTTTGTTTTGTTTTTTTGTTTTTTTTTTAATGAAAAATCCACTGTGACGTGAAATAATCTACTTCCGAGAGTGTTTATTCGTTTTTTTATAGTTGGCTTTGCTAATGTGATGTTAAAAGCTTTTAAAGTCTGAAAATAAATCCCCAAACGTTCAGTTCACACCAGAAGGTGCATCCGTTCTTGTGTGAAGGTGTGTGTTGTTGTCAGGAGCTGACCCTTGTCCTCCTGATAGAACTGATGTTGATAAGAGGATGGATGTCATCAATAGCTTCTGCTGGTGTTTGCAAAGAGCAGCTCCGGCTTATAATCGGTTGAATGATTCAGATGTCCATGCAAGTCAGATCTGTCACTAACAGAAGCTCTCACCCACAGGGCCCTGATGAAAATGGACACGGACCTGATTCATGCTCCTGCTGTGGGCCTCACCGAGGAAGAGGAGGCAGACATGAATGACTGGAAGCTTCCGCTGGCCTTCATGAAGAAACGGCACTTGGAGAAGATCGAGGGCTCCAAGGCCCTGGCGCAGAGCTGGAGGATGAAGGACAGGGTAAGTATCTGCCGGTTGCTCTGCTTAAGTTTCTGCGCCTTCTTCCTCTCGCTCCGTCCGTCCTGCAGAGGATTCACCTCTTGTTTGTGCTTTCAAACCTGCACAGATCATCTAATGTTACTGGTGGTTCAGGGACCAAACTGGAGCTTCAAACTGGGTCACTTCATGATTGCAGATGTGGGTCTTTGACTTAAATGAGCCATTTCCCATCCAGATCTTTGTCTTTGTGGAAACACCGCAGATGGCTGAACTGTGAATGACTGCCTTCGGGCTTGAGCAGCTCTCCTCTAAACGTGTCTGAGTGGGAGGCAGCCTGGGACTAGGTCTGACTTTTGACCAAAGTGTGAAGCAAATCTTTCCAAATTTGAGTGGATTTCAGAGTACTTCTCAATCAGCCGCGTACACATTAAGATGAATTTGACTAATCTGCCTCCATCCTCCAGTTTTACGCTAATTTGCAAGTTATCTTTGCAAATTGCAAGCTTTTTCTTTTTTTATTTACTAAATCATAAATGGAATCTCTTGGTGATCCAGGAAATCTCATCATTTTTTTTAATGCTGTGCTTAAAAATGGACATAAAAGAGGGTGCTGGAAACCCAGCTAATGATGTTAAATGAAACGGACGGAGGCACACCCGAGTGAGCGGCGCGTTTGTGTCCTTATCAAAGCGTAGAGCCGTCTGATGTTTTTCCCGTTGGTTTGTTGAATATCGGCTGCAGCTCACGTCGTTTCTGTGCTTTGTTGATGTGAGGAAAGCATCTGCTGAGGGCGATGAATCAGCCTGTCGGGCGCGTCTGGCAGTTTTAACTTCGGGACGTTTCTGAGTGCGGGCAGCACATCTGTCCTGCGGCAGCAAGCTTTGTCTGTTCAGCCTGCATCATGGCGCCGTTTATTAGATTCAGATGGAGCCTTTGACAGGGGACGCTCCAAGGTTCAGGTGAAAAGAGCCATTTCAGCCAAACCTGGTCCCAACTTAAAGACTCAATAAGAAGTAGGACCGACTGTCAGATCAGCTGCTGCCTCATTTCTTTATTGCTTGAAGTGAAATCTAATTTCTGTGTATCGGGGCTAAAACGGAAGAGCTATTTAAAGTTGTTCTGTGAGCAGTTAAATGTTCTTCGGAGATGTTAAAGGATGTTAAAGCCATTCGATGCACATCCTCCTGCATACGTTTAGAAACACACAGTTGGGTTTTAGCCTCGTCATCGCTGCACATATAAAGATAAGTGCTTCCAGTAGAGGCAAAGTACTGGACCACCGTTCCTGATTAGTCCATTTATGTAAGCTACAGCCCATGAATGGCTTTATTATCAGATGATGTATAGTTTAAAGATCCACGTAATAAAGAAAGCCTCCTAGAGTCTGTTAAAAGTTGTGTTTTCTGTGGTCTTTTCTTCAAATTCTAATCCACATAATGTGGTTACATATCATGTCTCTCACAGGCTGGCTGGGCTGTTGAAGTGTGTTGCAAGGTTATGGCTTATACCAAAACAGTTTTTCAAAATCTAAACTTGCGTGGACGAGCGTTCACTCTGCTGTGACGTGTGGACTTTAGCTGTGCTGCTGCTCTGGACGTCCTTGTAATGACCTCCAGCGGGGGCAGACCAACAGAGCTGGTCTGCAGGTGTGTTTCAACCATGGAGACCTCAGTCGGACTTGGGCTTTAAATAAAACACGCCTGGATTGTTGTGCTTGATGGAAGCAGCAGTCTGACAGCCCTCAGTCTGGCCTTTGACCTCCTCACAGGCTATGTCTGATCAGTTTCAGGAGCGGAACAGCAGCACTGATGAGCGGAAGTCGTTACCTCCACCAGCAGACACAGCGCATCTGTTTTAACTCTGATCCATGATCTCCGTCATTTCTCTGATTCCTGAGCTGTCAGCTGGCGCTCTGAGGAGAAAAACATGTTTGTGACTAAGCAAATGGTTTGGAATCTGTCTGTTTCCGTGTGAAAATCATATTTTATCCTTGTTTGTTGTGGTCGGGTTCCATATGGCCTCCTGACGTTTGATGGTTGCCCAGTTTGTCTGAATGCAGGTGCCGCCTGTCTTCATACGTGTGTTTACCTGCTGGTTTTCCTCCTAAAACCATCCTGTATGATGGTATTTGTGATGAAGCAACAAGAGTCCGTTCATGCAGCTTCATCTTCTGCATCATCAGTTGAGTCTGATCGTTGTCTGCGGTTCGTTAGGCAGCATCCAGGAACTGGAGGACTTCAAGACCTTGAAACTCACAGCTAAACTAGCACAAAGTCTCTCTTGGTGTGGCTCTTGAGCAAGGCACGTAGGAGGCACACTGCCTGAAAAATATGAAATACTGGAGTCAGAAGGTTGGTGAATGTTCCTCTGATGGTGATGGGCTCCAGCGTCCCCCACGACCCCGGTTAGGAACGGTGGTTAATGCAGGTTAACGGTGGTTAACCTGCGCGGTCGGGACTAGTTTGATTAAAAGATATGTACTTAGAAACCATCTCTTTTAATCAGGATTTAGCCTGTCTCATCTGCTGAATATTGTGTCAGAGCAGTGACAGATGACCCCCCCGTTGCTCCGTCCATCCAACAAAGTACCACACATCTTTTTCCCTTCCAGTTGTCATGGAAACCAAAGCTCTGCCGGTGGACGCAGCAGCTGGTTTCTGCTTCAGGAGTCTTCTGGGCCGAGGTAGCAGCGGGGTTGAACCCCACAACACTGAGGTCAGGCGCTTCTCAGCCACGTGGTTGTCATGGTGACGGGCTTCTAAAGTCACAGCCGACCTCGTCCGTGTCACCAAATGGAAACTTGCTGTGGAAACATCAAAGAGAAGAAAGCGATTTCGCCTTTGATGTTCAGAGACGCACCCGCCAGCGTGCTGGCGCTGGAGTCTGCGACCTGTTGCTGGCTGCCACAGGAAATCGATGCTGTCCACTGGTTTAATAACTGTCCTTTACCGCCCTGCAGATGCAACCATTAGGACCCATTGATTGATGAGCAGGCATTACTGGGAGCTGCAGGGCAGCTCAGAGCGGGACGTTGGACGTCTCCTGGGGGTTATTAGCACAGAGAGAGTGGCAGCAAGCAGCTAAACACCGCCGAAGAAGAGCGTCCCCTGAGCTCTCAGCCTGCTGTCTCCGGGACAGCAGGACACCAGGTTCTAGATGTTCCGCTGAGTGGCTCCGCAGGCTGGGTCAGTCCCGACTGGAAGTGTGTCGGGGTCAACGGATCCTTTAATCACATTCTATTTGAATCATTTCTACCTGTCAGACTGCATTTTTGTCAGTGGAACTCAGCCCAGCGTCACCAGCAGGTCGGCCCGGCAGGTCGGCCCGGCAGCCCGCCCCGTCTCTGAATGAGCCTCTTTGTGTCTGGTTCTTTTGTTGGACACAGCTGCTGTTTTAATTCAGCTGTTTTTTCAGCGCCGTCTTCCTCTGACATTCAGTTTTTTCTCAAAGCAGAGCCTGGTCTCTGCGGACGCTGCATTTAGGGAGGCGTGCTCGTGTTTCACCTGCTCCAATTTAAAGGGCAAACCTGCCGCGTCTCCTCCCTGCTGAGGACGTCTTGTCTCCGCTGTCTTTTAGTTATTAACATGTGATAGTGGGTTGTGTGTTGGAAGGTCCCTGGAGCATGGCGGTGTTGGGAAGGATGTGCTCTGCTCCTTCAGAGGAACCCAGGCCCTCAAGTCACCTTGAGAAGAGCTGGGGGCTCCATTGAGTTTGCTGACCCCCGAGGTCCTGAAGGGCGCGTCAGGGGACGCTCCTGCTTGAAGGCAAGCCCTCCAGCTCTTTTCAAGCAGGAAGAAGGGAAAACGCTTTGAATTGTGTGAGGAGCCCTGAGTGAGGCCCGGCCCAGGGGACAGGGAGGTTCACCGCTGGCTCTCAGCTTCGTTCTGGTCTTCATGATCTCTGAATAATCATCTGATTCAAAGGCGCCAGCAGAGCCGCGTGTCCCTGCCAGAGAGCTCAGTCAGCTGCCCTCTGTTGGCCGTCTTGGATGGGATTTTAGCTGAATACCACTTTCATTTACTGCCCCGTTATTAAAATGAACAAAGAAAAATTGTTTAATGACCTTCGGCTGCGGCGTCCTTCCCTCCAATTTAATCCAACACTGAACAAAACGGAGCAGAGCGCCTGAGAAGCTCGTCAGCCATCCTTCACATCCTTCCATCCTCCTTCAGGATGCTAGCTGCTAACATGCTCCGGGATACGGATGCTTCTAAGTGTTCCTCACGATGCTCCCGTATGGATCTGAAGAGGGCAAAGTCAGCAGGAAAAAACAGCTTGAGTGTGTGTGTGTGTGTGTGTGTGTGTGTGTGTGTGTGTGTGTGTGTGTGTGTGT
>BJFM01004232.1:38322-52068 GCA_016586285.1 Arothron firmamentum | reverse complement strand
TGTGTGTGTGTGTGTGTGTGTGTGTGTAAAACTTCCAAATAGACAGGAATCAAAAGTAAAGCTATAACTTTCCCTTGTATGACTGTTTTACTGTCTGTGGGACTTTACACCACTTTTATATATCTATTATTGCTTCTTTAGCTAGTTAAAGAGTTAGAGTTTATTATATATCTGCTGTGGAGGGTATCATGAAGCCTTTCTCCAAAAAAAAAATGTTTTTTTTTTTTACCGTACTGAGTAAACAATTTAACTAAACTGAATGAAGTTTCCCAGCTTCTTGCCGGAGCTCTTGCCATGCATGGGTCACAGACAGGAAGCAGCATTTCCCAGGGGGCTGCCCTTTTAAAAAGTGACCCTCATCATTAATAACAACAAATGAAGTTTGTGTCAGATGTGAGCGCCGAAGTCTTGCTGTAATGTAAAACAACTGTGGTCACTGACAGACTGATTCTGAACTCGGCATTGGCAGGCCTGCAGTGTTGTATCAGCTCTTTTTTTTTTCTGCACTGTATTCTTGTTAAGTTCTTGAGAAATGAGGCCACATTTGCTTTTTCTGCTTTACTTGCACACAAATATTCTGAAAGTCATTTGTGTCTTTTGGCAACCACTGAAATCCCATTTCCATATCATATTCTTTTTAGTGATTTCATTGATTTGTTGTATCAGACGTCCATAACCTATGACTGAACCCTGGATTATGTCCGTTGTTGATTCATATCCTCCTGGTGCCCTTTCTCTTTTTGCTGACCTAAGCAGTATGTTCAGATGCCAAATTCTTTCTTTTCTTTTGACCAATTTCATTCAGATTTTTTTTTTGTAATACCATCTGGTCTACATCCTTTTATGTCTCAATTATTCAAGGAATAATTTTTCTTATAACACTAAAATGAAAAAGAGTTTGAAAATGAAGGTATTTTGAAATTAGAGTTTCGAGAAGGGTGAAATCAGGCATCAGGCTCAGGCAGGCTGTCAGGGTGGCAGCTCTGTCACAGGCCTGTCTGTGCACTGTTACACACCATTGTGGCACTGTGGGACGGATGAGAGGCGGTTGCAGGATAAACAAGGGTCACATGGGAAAAGGAAGAGGAGGAAGAAAAAAGTGGGGGTGGAGTAAAGATCTGAAACATTGTGAAATTATAGGTGAGGGAATTGTGTGGTGTTGCTAGAGGAGATAAAACTCAAAACTGGATAGTGGCTGGAAATGTGCAACGGTTTCAAAATGTTTAGACTGCATTTTTTGGTGTCTGTCAGACATTTATTAAATCTTATGATTAGCTCTCGGACAGAGGGGAAGTTCCCTAGTTTCATTACTGTCAAGTGTTCACCTCCTTTAAGTTCCTCACCATTTCGTCGAGTCCACCAACCATCTAACCTAAGACGGTAGAAACCAGTGTTCACAAATAAAATCCAATCTAAACCGCCCCTTTTGCCGCATCTCTTTCTTTCTTACTGCTCGTAAATTATGCTAATCCACCCAGGGATATAACGGCTGATGTACAACGGGTAATGGTCCTCTTCCTGCGTGCACCCCAGCTTTCCTCTTTGGTGGGTTCACTTGGTGGCTCCTCCTGTCTTAATTCAATTCTACATGCTTTTCTTGGCTTGACAAGCTCACATCTTCACTCAGCAATTTTTCTTTCTGCCTCTCCCTTTTTCCTCTGGCTGCCTTGCTTACTAAATCCTTCTCCACTTTTTCTTTTTGCAGTTAACCTTGGGTTTTAGTCCATTCTTGCACTCCCAACATTCTCTGCCTTTCTTCTTCTTCTTTTTTCCTGCATCTCTTGCTCCCAGTTGCTGTGTTTTTAGTGCTGCGTCTGATTTGCGACCTCTGGATATACCCTTTCTTGCTCTCCCTCTCGGGGCGTCTGAATCCCTCAGAGAGAGTCAGTCACTGTGGCTGAGAGGGGTCATGCCTGGGTGAGAGATATCACTTCCCTGAATCCTCATATCGTTTCTTCAACTCTCTCACTTTTAGCTCTTTCTATACTTGTTAATGTTACTTTTCCAGGAAAAGCCAAATCAAAGTTTAGTTTTAAGAATTTAAAATTTACTCTGACTGATGAGGTTGTCCAGAGGTGCATGTTCTTTCCCCCCTCTGTGGGTCTTCTGCACTTCTCTCCTTCAGTCTAAAGACTGGAGATGCATATGCTACATTAACACCTTAAACAATCATCTCCATTGTGGAATGCGTGATCATTGAAGAAGCAGTTGATTTACCATCAGCCATTCAGTGTTCACCAGTGTAGAACTTCATGCATACGATGCAGACCTGTCCCAAAATGCCGGATCAGACAGATAGGTTATTCTGTTACTCCTCTGAGCTGAACTCTTTGGGGTTTAATTGCGACTGTCTGGTCCAGGGTGTAATCCTCCGTCCAACAAATGTCACCTATGGATTTATATTTTCGGTGTCATGTAATATCCACACATAAAGATCGTTTTACAGTTGACACCACTGCTGTGATTTCTCGTGGGTGGAGCTTGTGGCAAAAACAATTGGTAAACCTGTCAGGCACGAAGGTGCTACTCACCAAGTTAAAGTCTTCTAAGTCTTGAAGTTGAAGTCTTCTTACTAATATTTTTGGTTTCAGCTCATGCAAGTCTACCCAGCAGTGTCTGGGGGGTCACCACTGTGAAATAGTTATTATAAATGGCAGGCTTATTATAACTTTTACTCTGGTTCCATCTATTATTATTATGTTCTTAATGTAATCAGAGCTGTTAACAGGTTTTTACTAATCGAATGCATCAAAATCTTGGTGAATATCTGCAGAATAGATGTATGGATGGATGGATAGGGTGTCATGATTACGAGGTAGTAATGGCACATTGTTACAAAGAAACCGCCTAACCGAAGGGTAAATGGAGGTATGTCATTCTCTATGTGTTGAGATTTTTATACAAGGATTCAGAGAAGGAAGCATAAAAAGTGTCTAGAAAGAAAGCCGACAAAAGAAAAATCACAGAGAAGAAGGAGAAAAAAGCGCCTGAATATTGTGTGTTCTTGTGTAGGGGCAAAGGAGGGGATCGCCTTCCCCTGTCAGCCCACCCCTGGCTTCAGCCAGAAGCCTTTGGGGGTCCCTGGGTTCCTGAGGAAAACATCTCGGCCCCCGTCACCCCCGAACCCAGTGCTGGGCTGTTTACCTTGGCCTGACCGCCTGACAGCTTTACTGATGTTACATACAGGCACATGGGGACCCTGACTCAGAGAATGGAGCAGGAGCAGAGGGAGAGGAGGAGGAGGAGGAGGAGGAGGAGGAGGAGGAGGAGGAGAGCAAAGCAGGGAAATGGAGGAGTGAGGAGGATGGAGTGGAGGAAAAATGGCACAAGCTGAGGTGAAAAGTAAAGATTTAGGGCACATATATAGGAGGAGTATAGGATACAGTATAGGAGGAGTGAGGCGAGAGGTGTGAGGTAGTGAGAGTGTTGCCTTTCTCTGATCTTAATCACCACAATCTGATCCGCTGTGCTAGATCTCCAGAGAACAAAGCTGTTCAGAGGGCACGCTGAGTACACACTGTCAAGAAATATCGCCGGCTGAACGTCGGTAGAAACACAGGCACTCATTTTTATCAGCTTTCCAAGGAGATGGCTACATACATAAAGCAATATTTTGGTTTTAGGATCGTTGGTCAGTGCAGTGGGTGAGATTTGAAAAGCAAATGTGGAACGGAGGCTCAATATTTTCACAGGAGTCAATGTTACTCATTAAAAGTGTGGTGCAGAAATGAATACACACTTTCCATACTGTTCACGGGGAGAGATCATGTGTGGGGAGGAGGCTACCGCCACTCACTACACAAATGTTGACATAAGTTTACCCTGTCTATGTAAAATAAATGGACATTATCAGAATGGAAACAAAGCTTTTTATCATGGAAACTCCCGTGTCCATCCAACTGGAACACTTATGAGTTATGAGTTAGGGAGTTTTATTGTGAAATAGGGAGCAGAATTTGGTAGAAATTCAGTACAAATATCCCAGATGGCCAATTTCTTGACAGTGTCGGAATAAATAAAATAACTTGAAAAGATGGAAATGTTTTGCTCTTGATGGTGATTTCATTTTTTTTTTTTTTTTTTTTACATCGTTCATCATTTAGCTGATGATTAAACTTCCTCATGTACTTTTTTTTTCCTGTTTGTGGACTTTTGTTTGTCTTTTTTCCTCAGTCACAATGCAGGGTTGGGCCGGGCCACAGGGGTTTCAGCAATGGGGTGGGAGGTCTGTTTTTTGCAGCTCTGAGCTCTAAGTCTTGTTTGTCTGTCTTGAGCAGCTGGACAAGCTGTAATAATATAAACGGGCCTTTGAACAGTCTGCTGTGTTGTGCCGCTCTGGTTTGGGTTACATCCCACACATGCACACTTTCTCGCTCAGAAATGCACGCATACGGTCGGGGCACGGCGGCCACACTGCTCGCACACAAGGCCCCAGCAAAGAATCCTGCATTCGCACGCTCGTGGCGGCAGGTGGATGGCCACACACGCAACACCGTGCTGCCAATCAGAGCTGCATAAACCTGTGCCGATCTGTGCTTAACTATGATTGATCACCTCCATCTCTGCTGCCACCGCTCTCGTCGGCCTATTTGCCTCTCTCCTCAGTTTGTTTGTTTATTTGTTTGTGTGGACAGACTGTCGGGCAGCTTGTGTTTGTTCTTGGCTCATCATTTGTCACACTAAATCATTAGCTAGGACACACACATACACAGAACACTGGATTGTTTCCATCCCTCTCAGACTGATTTAGCTTTACACAAACACCCCGGCGCTGTCATCCTCACGTACTGGTGGAAGCCACAGTTCACACTGAGGGGGGGTAAAATGGGGAGCATTTGATTGCCAGCCTGATCTGCCACACTGACGAATGACTTCCTCAGTCATTATGTAATGAAGTATGGGGCTTCACCTGCCCTGGCCTGGATAGCGGCCCCTGTACACATGGCAGGATATGACAGCATGGGGAATTGGGCAGAATGTTGATGGGTCTCTACTATCCAGACTCACATCTGGGCTGCAGGGAGGAGGGTTTCTAGTGTCTGTTTACATAGCACAAAAATACAGATTTCATTTGATGTGCGAAACCGCAGAGACTGATAGTTCTTTGTTGGGTTGATTGGAAAGTGAATAGAGAGTAATGAAGAGAGCAAAACTTGGATTGTTTTAATGAGACTAATGCAGTGAATGAGGAGGTGGGCCAGGCTCTGTTGACCAGTCAGCCTATGTTCCAACCATCAGCTATGGTCATCCTTGGGGTAAAGACGGAAAGGACAAGAATGTGAAGTGTGTGCTCAGCCTTAGCAATGGGATGAGGAGCTCGGACCTTCAAGAGGAACTCAAATTAGAGCTGGTGCGAGGAGTCAGTGGAGTCGTGATGGCATCTGGACGGCATGACTCCTAGATGCCTCCCTGGGGAGGTGTTTCAGGCATATCCATCTGGGAGGAGACCCCAGGGCAAACCTGGGAAATGCTGTAGAGATTAGATCGCTCTGCTGCCCAGGGAATGCCTTGGAATTCCCCCACAGGAGCTGGTGGAAATGTCTGGTGAGAGAAGTTTCTGGGGCTCCCTGCTGAGTCGCTACCCATGAAGGCATAAAACACAGTGCTGCAGGAAACATACAGCAAACACACTAACCCTAATTGGAAATGCACTTTGCCCGAATGAAAGGTTTCTCTTGTTCTTATCAAATGGTAAAACAGCACACAAAACTGCAAAATATTAACTTTTACACAAGTACAATGATCTTCACTTTTATTTACTGTTAAGGCCATCTTTTTCAGTCAAACAAGATATTATGACCTCATTAGACCACACAAGATGATATAATGTTTTCGTAATTACATATGTGATTTGTTACGTTTTGATCGTAGCAAAGTACAATTACATGAAATTACATGGCTCCACATAGCCACTGTTTCCTGACCAGAGTGTCTGGAAACACACAAAAGCAATTTTAACTGCTATTTTTATTTTGACAGTAAATAGACCTTGTTCATAGCAGACACTGTGAATTTGCCCGACAGCCAAAGGATTTGTTTTATGATCTCACTGGATGGCATATCAATAGCATGCTGTTGTGTTTCATGCTGCGGTGTGCACGTCATTTCAAACATTCGGAGCTTGAAATATCAGATCAGATGAATGGCTGAGATAAAATCTGTTGGTGGCCACACTACCCATCCTGTCACTGCCACATTATTTATCATTTGACAACAATGACAGTGCGAGCAAGGCACGAAAACTCTGTTGACACGATCATGCCCCCTCTTCAGCCGCCATTCAAAACAGTGTACATCAACAGTGTAAATATATCCTTCAGAGTGATTAAAAAGGCTGTGCACTTCGAGGACATGTGAAGGGATGCTTTAGCAAAGTCTTTAACATGTTTTACAAATGTTTGATAAAGCAAAAATAGCGTTTGGAACATGATTTAGAAGCGATTAATTTTAATAGTCTCTTGGCCTTGTGGGAGAATGAGACTGTGCCAGTGGAAAGAGAACTGAGCATTAACTCAGGATGTGATCTGCCTGGGTTATACAGAGGGGAACATCTGGTCACAAAGAGTGCACAGATAGAGTTAACTATCCCTGACAGAAATAGACAGATGGATACTTTACACAGTTTTTTTTGTCCTCTGCTGATAGGCCATCAAACAGTTCAGACTCTTTGGGATGCTACTACTGCCAAATCCCCCAAGATTCAACATTAGAACATTGTGCAAGCAAAGCACATTTATCTTCAAAACTGTTCTAGCAAATCATCACTAGCTCTGTGTTCCACCACAAGTGTTTTCGCTATAGTACCCTTGGTACTGCGTGCAGTCATGCCTGAAGCCACGGTGTGTTAGTGTTTCCACTGCTACAGAGCTGTCATGATGGTGGAGTTCTTAAAGCTTTAGTCCAGAGGAGATGCATCATTTAGTACTACCTAGTTCAGACCTTCAGGGCTGTTTCTGAGTGATCTCCACGACTGGCCACTGTGTTCTATCCTTCTTTCCCAAAAGACATGACTGATCATTTTGTGTCATGAGTTGTGCTTTGTCCTTCTGCGTTCAGCTTCTTTTTGCCTAAGCCCACTGAGGGGGTTCATGTGAGTGACAGGCTCAATGTTTTTTCTCTCTTGCTTGCAAGTGTCAAGACTTTGCTTTCCCATGCTGGGATTTGTTTCTGCGTTTACTTCACGGCTCCTCACACAGTCTTCATTGGGTGAAAAAGAGGAAGAGTAATTGTGGCGGGAAAGGAGGAGGTGACAACAGTGTTTGGACTACACACACATGAATGGTCCATTAGTGGTAGTGAACTATGCAGACACTGAGCCAGCAGAAACAACTACTGTATGTTTTTAGAGTGACTGCCACCACCTAGAAGTCATGTGTTTTCGATGTGTGTTTGATGTCATTTCTTTGCTTTTTCTATTTCTTTCAAACCTAAGGTGAAATTCCAAAGAAAGACAGAAAGACATAGAAAGAAATTACACACATAAAAGTTATAATTTTTTTTCAAGAAAATTAAGTGAATAAGTAATTTTAAAAACACCAAGGGGGCATAAGGAGACCGCATGAGAAATAAACAACAGATGAATGAAAAATCAGACAGGGCCCTGCTGTCCACCGGGGCCAGTTAGGCTGAGTGGAAAAGATACCTGGGGACAGGCCATCAGGAGTGGCACATCTGCAGGATTCATTAGGTGCTGTGTGTATGTGGCATGAGGATGTGTTTTTTCTGCCAGGCCTGGCTCAGGTCCGTGCAGCAAAACTGGGATCGGGTTTCCTCAGAGTGCAGTGGGGGGCAATCTCCAGTTGACGTGTGATGATTTAGTCAGGTGTGAGCATGCACTTTCCAATTTGGAGCGAAATAAATTACAAGTGATTTTTTTATGAGACCTCTGTCCCAGGCTGTCTCAAGACTTTCCCTCCCACCCTGCTGTGCACTGTCAGTCCAAATGATGTGTTTATAAAGAGCGCCCCCCCCCCCCACCACACACACACACACACACACACACACACACACACACACACACAGTCAGTGTATTGGTAAAGGATGCAAAGCGACTGGTGATGGATTTCTGATGTGAGGGAGGATTCTCATTCCTCATACCCAAGTGACCTCTGACCTCCGTCTGTTCTCTCTCTGCTACTGCACCCACATGTGTCTGAGGCTGCTATCACTAAAAACTGATGACTTGTCTTGCCTGTCTGGCTTTATTCAAGCACTCCAGATTCTTCCTGTCCTGTTCTTGCCTGCTAAATACATTTACCGTATTTTCCGCACTATAAGGCGCACTTAAAAGCCTTCAAATTTTTCAAAAATCGACGGTGTGCCTTTTAACCCGGTGCGCCTTATGTGTGCACTCAGTACACTGGCAGCGATAAGCCAGTTAGAGAACTGGCTACAGTAGGTACGCCTTCCTCCCCCACGCCCCGGCAGGTAGGTATTTACTCCACCAGTATGCTGCAAAACAACATTCTTTTGGTGAAGGACCCCCGAACATGGCACCAGCGAAGAGACACGCTTACCCTTAAATCTATCCTACATTTTGACTGATTATTAAAATGTACATATTACACAATGTAATTGTATAATCTATTTCTTCTTAACAATGGCTTTGGACTAATTCCTAACTTTTGTTATAACTAAAAAAACAAAAACAAATGTTAGTATGTCACTTTAATCCATATTGACGTTTCACGGGTGGAGCGATCACTTCAGATTTTAAACTGGCTTTTTTCCTTTGAATGTAATGTTTTTGACATTTAAAATAAGTCCTATACTTCTGTGAAAGATTTTCATAAGTCAGGAGTTTTTACAAGAAAAGCATTTAACAACTGGAAATTTACAATGGAACTTTGAACAGAGAGTCGCTACACAGCTGCCATTAGCAGGTAAAAGTCAGCCTGAATCTGCCCAACCCTCCGACGTGAACGACAGAGACTGGGAATTTTTACCGAAGGGGTCAAAGTCTCCTTCCTTTACGAGTTGTTACAACATGAATGGGACCACTGAGAGAGAGGAGGAGAGAGAGAGATTGAGAAAGAGAGGTGGGAGCGCATGGAGGACGAAGGGAGGGAGGGAAGGAAGTGAATGGTGTACATTTTCTCAACTATAGCGCCCTTGAGTGAGGTGAGAGGTGGGGCCAGGGGCCACTGGCTGGGTGGTCAGCTTGATCGGCGAACATTGCACGTGTTTATGTGTGTTTCCAATGACTGTGCACACGTCAGAAAGAAAAAGGAGTTACATTTCAGGATGGGAATACGTTTGTCTGCTTAGCCCGGTTAAACCTTCTTCTAGTCCCTGTTTTTATTAATGTTTGCTTTTCCTTAAAATACTTGCACACGCACATTCTCCAAGGTTTTGCTCTTTATGGACTGCTGAATGGAGAGTAGATCGAAATGACTACTCTCCCTGAGTAGCCGCGCCAGTCCTAAAACAACACACTGAATTTAGCCAATATGTCTAATTCCCTTCGACTATAAAATAACCAGGCTTAATAAAAAAGACATTGCACGTTGAAAGCTGAGTGTTTCATTTCAAACAAGCTCTCACAAAGAAAAACACAAGAGCTGAGGAGAGCATTTGGACATACCATGATGTTTTTAAATCAGGTGGGAAATCTGCTGATTTTTTACTATGACAATTTTTACTATCTATCTATCTATCTATCTATCTATCTATCTATCTATCTATCTATCTATCTATCTATCTATCTATCTATCTATCTATCTATCTATCTATCTATCTATCTCATTCTTCACCAAGCTAACTGGTTTGATAATATAACAGAGTAATTGGTCTTTTGCATTTTATGTAATTTTCGATATAAATTTGATGCACTGGACTCATTGCTGATATAGAACTTGACAGTCAACCCTGTTGGTTGTCAGTAAACTTGGAACAGGCTCCAGTGTTTTCTGCACTCTTGAGTCTTTGTAAGTATCAACAGCTAGAGTTGTCATCGGATGCTGCTAAACCCAAAGAGCTGCGGATCTTATTCCCTCCTAATACACCACCATCATCTTTCCGCAGCAATACTAAACAAACACATATGTTTTTTCTCCTTCAGAGCTACTTTTAGAGATACTTTTCTCACCACCCGAGCATGTTCTCAGTTGCTGCTAACACCCCCAGTCTTTGATCTTCCTTTTTTCTTCTCTCTGGTGGATATCTCTGTCAAATGCACACATGGTAAATAGGCCTCCATAGGTCAAACACAGTCTAAAATGAAGCTTTGTGCATTTCTGAGACTTTCATCCAGAGGGTTCATGTGTGACAGAATGTTTTGGTGTGCAGGGGGAAATCCAAACCAGGCAGGGCTAAGGGAATGGCTCAGCGAGATCAAGTGATGTGGGCTGAGAACATTCATTTCAGATGGCCCGAGCCGTGACAGAATTATCCACTGCCGAGCGCCGGTGTCATGTTCACAGGTTCCATGTGTTGTAAAGTTAAAGTGATTCTGGCACGGGGCTGACGCCAGCTCCTGTTCTGACGATGAACCCCGTCCTGTCTGTTGCGCGGAGGAGAGATGCAAGCCGGGCCGAGAAGAGCGAAAGTGTTGACAATGCTGAGGGTGGAAACCTAACTCAAGTTTGACACTGAATACTCAGTCCGCCACTTCATGCCCTTCACATACTGTAACACCCCCCCACCCCACCACCGCCGTAGATGTCTGTATTCTGCTTCCACTCTCGTCACTCTTTTCTAGTTTTTCTAAATATGTAGTTACATCAGATTAAACACCAAAATTTATTTATTTTCACTTACTTTCTGTTTTTGTTTTCAGCCCTCTCACATCCTCTGCCTTTGGCCACTGGTGTTGGACTTTTCTCTGTCACAGTTTTTCACTTGACACCAAACCTGTTGCACAGCACAACCCTGCACAATGCCTTCACAAGTCTCCTCAAAGAACAACAGCCATTCTATAATATTTTCACATGACAGAAACTTGCTTTCAAGGTATGCCAAATGTCTCTGGGTTCCTCAGTGTGTGTCATGAAGGCAGACTGAAAATTTGCAGCCATCTCTCCACATGGTGTGTAACTGAACTCCTCTGGGATGCAGGAACAGCCCACAGGGCAGCCATTCCAGACAGTGCACCCTAACCAGCTGCAGTGGGCGCTGTTTTGTCTTTTACCTCTGGGCTTTACACATTCATACAGATATATAAACTGTGATGATGATGATGATGATGATGATGATGATGCAGAAAGGGTGGCAAGGCTTTATGTTTACTGGCATTATAAAGAGGTGATAAGGTGCAGCCAGACGTGCGATGTTTCTCTGCAGTAGCAGCAGATTGCTGTTGTTCACAGATTCGAACCTGATAAGGTTATGCTCAGATGAGGACAACTAGAGAGGGAGTAATAAACAGAGTTGAGAAAGAGGTAAAGAAAACAGGATAGCAAGCACAGAATAAGGGGGGGAGTGATGTATGAGTTTTAGGAGGAAATGGGAAGGGAACAGGGTTGTTTTTATTTTTCTGGCAGGTATCTGTTATTCCACCATGATGATACTACGTTTTTCCGCTCTCCAAAAGCAGCTCGTTCCCCTCACGTGACGCTCCAAACCGTTATGTTTCCTGACATAGCCAAACAATGTGACACAAACACTTCAGCCCCTCTATATTATGTGACGGTACCTTCATGTTTGAGCACACAAGTGGATGAAACACTGGTCATTAGTGCGCAGCAGCTCTCTCAAATCCATAACTGCTCTGCTGAACCCTGCTGTCCTCTATCAACCTGCCCTGCTTTCCCTACCTCTCAGGTCTGTATGTTATGCATAAATATACTTCAGACTGACAAAAAGATGCAAAAAAAAAAAAAGTCGAGTTTTTTTTTGTTTTTTTTTTTGCGATTGCCAGTGATGATGGCTTCATCCATGTCCAATCAACTTAGAAGGTCAAAAGCTTCCTGTTTACAGCTAGAGCAAGAAAATTAATTCAAATGACAGAGTTGGACATTAGTGCCTCTGTAAAACACTTAGGAATCAGACCTCTGACCTCAGCCTAATTTGTACATGAGACGCTCTTAAAAAAGCGAGGCTCCAGATTGCTTATTGAGCTTGAGTTTGTGTTGTCGCACAGCGAGAGAAACATAACAGCACAGCAGCTTAAGATAATCCCTGAGATGACTCTTCGCTTCTTATCATCTCCTCTCCTGCCTAATGAGACGTCTCCTCATCACCGAGACTCTGGTTTGATTAGCTAATGAGGCAGTGTTGCACATGCACTTGTGGTTAATGGTTTGTGTCATGCATAAACATTCAGGGGCAGCTGAGGAAATCCTACAAGGTCCTTTTTTTATTTTAAAAAAACATTATCTGATAGATTTGTGCATATATAAGTATAATTGAATGTGACGGTTATTGTTCTGTCTGAAACCAGTTTATCATTTTAAGCCACACGCTAATGAAAAGAATATGGGCTGTATTTACTCAGTTCGGCTTGAGTGGCAAAGAAATCACACGGCTGCAGCAGTGGGGTAATTCCGCTCTGCGGCATGTCGCTCAAAGCCATGATGATCTGTGATAGGAGGCTTTTTCTTCTCCGTATTAGTGTTAATTTCAGCTTAGCAGGTCAATTTCTTTGTTCGACATTCTCCATTTACAGCCGGTGACTGTGCATGTGAACGCCTGTCAGTTGGCTCAGAAACACTCTCTGCTACCAGAACCTGCAGAAGGACATGCCAAGGAGGAGGACTGGAGAGGGAAAAATGAAAACAAAAAGGTGTAGCCCTGTCTCCTGTCTGTCCAATGTCACTGCTGATGAATCTGTCCCCATGTGAGCCTGGTCCTGCTGCAGGTTTCTTCCTGCTCAAAGGGAGCTCTTCCTCACCACTCCTGCTTGTTTGCAGGTCAGGCTCTGGGCTTCTGGCCAGAGGCAATCTTGATTGCAACAGACTCCATATAAATAAAGTTCACTATTCTAGAGTAGCTGAAGATTTCAAATTGTATTTCAAATGTCTCGATGTTAGCAATACTCTCAGAATATGATTGGACGGATGTTTTTATGGGTTTGTTATGAAAGACAAACACACTCTCATAAACCAAGAGGGAATAGACCAACCTTGATAAGTGAGTCAGCGATTTTATACATGTCACTCATACTGACAACAACAAAACACTGAGATTCATGCCATCATTCATTGGTTCTTGTAACTCTGTCATCATGATCCTGTGAAAAACCCTACCATCCAATCAAATGTCCCACTTTAGCTATATTGATGTGGTGGAGAAGGTTTCTCATGTGCTGTTACTATGAGTATTATGGAACATCACTTCTTCCTGTTGACATTGTCCCACTACAGTGTGGGAACCCGAGTCCCTGAATCTGGTCCACACTCAAGGTGCAAGGAGCCTTTTTTTTTTTTTGGCTGCTTCCTAGAACCGAGTTTGTGATTGAAGTTCAAAAGAAATATTGTGGTTTGGTTGAAAGCATGGTTGCAAGGCAACTGAGCGACATAAAAGAAAACCAAAACATCTCCACTGCTTCACTTTTCAAAGCCTTCGCTAAATAACAAGACCATATTTTTATATGCTCTTTGAACAACAGAAAAACACACAAGAACACAAGAAACCCAAAAAGTATTAATAAGAAGTATTCAGAGCATAGACCGACTGACTGCTTTGTAAATATTGTAAGACCAGTTATGATTGTTTATCTCTTTACACACACACACACACACACACACACACACACACACACACACACACACACACACACACACACACACACACACACACACACACACA
>BJFM01004230.1:9697-32749 GCA_016586285.1 Arothron firmamentum | reverse complement strand
TTTATATTGTTCAACTACTTTTCTGTCGATTCTTGGGATATAATAAAATCCATCGACAAAAGCGATAGATGACATTTTTGCTAAATTGTGATATCCTTTTTTATTTTTTGCTAATAAAACAACTTGATAACCGTTGTCTTTTTGGCTTTTATTAGTGTGGTCGGTACAAATATTAAATTCACAACCAACAATAGGTTTTAAAGGTTTTTGAGTTGGTGTTTCTCCTTTTTCAATGGCTTCAATATTTGCTGTTTCTACGGATTTATTATGATTTAAAACCGCTTGTACAAAATGAAAAGCCGCCATCATATTACCAGTATCGGTCATTGCTACTGCCGACATATTATCTTTAGCAGCTGCTTTTACAAGGTTTCCTATTTGAATAGTCGATTGTAAAACAGAATATTGTGTATGATTGTGTAAGTGTGCAAAGCTGGCGTTTTCTAATTTTGCTAAACCTTCATTAGTACTGATGGTTTTTGTAACACCTTTTGCTTTTTCAATTCTTGCACGAATTTTTTCACTTTCTTTCTTTAAGTTTAAGTGATTTAATCCGATTACTTGAATAGGAGTAGGGTTGGTCTTGTTGAAATTATCAAAGAAATCATCAGAAACATCTAATTGTTCTTTGGTAAATTGACGCAAACGAACCAATTCTAAAAAACAACGTGTTGTTGCTTCTACATCGGCAGTTGCGTTGTGAGCATCACCAAAACCAAAACCAAATAAATGTTTGTGTAATTCTGTTAGCGTAGGTAATTTAAATTTACCGCCACGACCACCAGGAATTTGACACATTTTAGCGGTTTGCTCTGTACAAGTATCTAAAATAGGGAGGTCATTTAAAATGGTATCGACACCTAAACGATGAAATTCACAACCCATAATATTTAAATCAAAACCTACATTTTGACCTACCACAAATTTGGTTTTACTTAATGCTTCGTTGAATAAAGCCAAACCCTCAGGAAGTTCAATTCCTTGTTCTTGAGCTAAATCAGTAGAAATACCATGTATTCTTTCAGCATCATAAGGAATATTAAATCCTTCAGGTTTAATAAGGAAATCATGATGTTCAATTAAGTTTCCTAATTCATCATGCAATTGCCATGCAATTTGGGTTGCTCTTGGCCAATTATCAGTATCTGTAAAAGGTGCGTTCCAGTTTTTTGGTAATCCGGTAGTTTCAGTATCAAAAATTAAATACATCGAGAGTGGTGTGAGGTGTTTAGATAAAAGTAAAATGTAAAAATACAAAGAATTTACGGTGTTTACCACACAAGTTATTAACCTGCTTTTACGATACAAGCTATTTTACCAAAGGAATTAAAATGATAACTAATTGATAATTAATTGTTATGTAGGTGTTAATTTTTGTTTTTTGATAGAAAAATCAATTTATAGTAAATTATTAAAGGTATATTTGTTTCATATTTAATATAATATTTTTTACAATGAAAGAAGGAACAATTAAGTTCTTTAACGAATCTAAAGGTTTTGGATTTGTTACTGAAACAGGAACAAACACAGAATATTTTGTACACGTATCAGGTTTAATCGATGAGGTTAGAGAAGGTGATACTGTAGAGTTTGATCTTAAAGAAGGAAAAAAAGGTTTAAACGCTGTTGATGTTAGAGTTTTATAATATTTAACCGTTACTTATTTTCTTAAGAGCTTGTTTATCAGGCTCTTTTTTGTTGCAATAAAGTTAAATTTTTATTTTTTAGTAAAAAAATAATGATACCTTTGCAGCCGCTTATCACGAGATGATAAGATTTATTAATACTAAAGGTCGAGAACCTTAAAAATTAAAATTATGCCTGTAAAAATTAGATTACAAAGACACGGAAAGAAAGGAAAACCTTTTTATTGGGTAGTAGCTGCTGATTCAAGAGCTAAAAGAGATGGACGTTTCTTAGAAAAAATTGGAACTTATAACCCTAACACTAATCCTGCAACTACTGACTTAAACGTTGATGTAGCTGTATCATGGTTAGAAAAAGGAGCACAACCAACTGATACTGCTAGAACTATTTTATCTGATAAAGGAGTTTTATTAAAAAAGCATTTAGCTGGTGGAGTTAAAAAAGGCGCTTTAACACAAGAACAAGCAGATGCTAAATTTGCAGCTTGGTTAGAAGAAAAAACTGGTATTGTTGCTAGTAAAGTTGATGGTTTAGCAAAAGCTGAAGCAGATGCAAAAGCAAAAGCTTTAGAAGCTGAAAAAGCAGTAAACGCTGCACGTATCGCTGCTAACACTCCTGTTGCAGATACTGAAGAAGTTGTTGCTGAAAATGCAGATAGCGAAGAATAAAAAAACGGTACTATAATGATGATGCAAAAAGAAGATTGCTTTTATCTTGGCAAAATCGTTAAAAAACATAGTTTTAAGGGAGAGGTAGTAATCAAGTTAGATACTGATGAACCCGATCTTTACGAAAATTTGGAATCAGTTTTTGTCGATTTAGGCAATAATCTGGTTCCTTTTTTTATTGAAAAATCTTCTTTAACTAGAAGTACTATGTTTCGCGTAAAATTTGAAGATGTAGATACTGAAGCAGATGCAGATGCCATTATGCGAGCAGGAATTTATTTGCCTTTAAATTTATTGCCAAAACTTTCAGGGAACAAGTTTTATTATCATGAGGTGATCGGTTTTACTATTGTTGATAAAAACTTTGGTGAAGTAGGTACTTTAGCATACATAAATGATAAAGCTGCGCAACCGCTTTTTGAAATCGAAAATGGTGATAGAGAAATTTTTATTCCTATGATTGATGATTTTATTAAGAAAGTAGATAGAGCTAATAAAGTTATTGAAGTAGAAACTCCTAAAGGATTGATTGATATTTATTTTGAATAAAATAAAGTGATGTTTCTTTATTTATGAGTTTTTATAATATAGTTAAATAAGACCTATTTTTTAAAAATAAAAACCTTGATGCTTACGTATCAAGGTTTTTGTTTTTTCGGGGGATTTCTTACACTTGCAATATATCTGTATTACTAATATATAGAGTCCTAAATCATGCAAAATGGATGATTTGGAACAAATTTTAGGTTTATTATCGATTATTTGGCTTTAAAACCTACTTATAACACTTTATTAATTTGTTTTTGATAAAAATATAGCTTGAAATTTTATCAATATATTGATTATTAGCTTGTTGTTATTTTAGTAATAGTTGAATTATATTTTAATAAACGAGCTTTTTTTTGATAAACTACTGGTAATTTTTTCTGATGCACTACTATGAAATTAGCACAAATTCCTAGCCCCGATTGTAGCAATTGTTTGAGCTCTTTTTTGATTTTTCTTCAAAAAAAGCGAGTGCGAAAAGCGGGAAACAGCTTCAAATAATTTATCTGTAACCTATTTTAAATTCATTTTAGATTCATTTCTGATAAAATAATAATGTACTTTTACAGTCCATAATTTATAGTAAAAAAAATGAGTTTATTACAAGAGTTAGAAGATAGAAGTGCAAAGCAATGCGAACTGTGTGCTTCAAAAGATAATTTATCAATTTATGAAGTAAAACCAATGCAAACTGGTGGTGTTGACGGAAGTTTATTAGCGTGTAATACTTGTGTTGACCAAATTGATAATCCTGAAAATACCGTAGCTAATCATTGGCGTTGTTTAAATGATAGTATGTGGAGTGAGTATAGAGCTGTAAAGGTGGTTGCTTGGAGAATGTTATCAAGACTTCGTAACGAAGGTTGGCCGCAAGATTTACTAGATATGTTGTATTTAGAAGATGCTGATTTACGTTTTGCTAAAGAAAGTGGTGATCATTTAGAGGAAAGTGAAAAAATTATTCACAGAGATGCAAACGGTGCTATTTTACAAGCGGGTGATTCTGTTGTTTTAATTAAAGATTTAAAAGTAAAGGGATCTAGCATGGTGGCTAAACAAGGAACTGCGGTTCGTAGAATTTCTTTAGATCATGAAAATGCTAATTTTATTGAAGGAAAAGTTGGTCCTACGCAGATTGTAATTATTACCGATTATGTAAAGAAAATGGCTGAAAAAGAGTAGTTTTTATTCTTTTTTAAGGTGTTTTACTTTTTAAAATATAAAAAAAGCTGAAGATTTAATCTTCAGCTTTTTTGTTTATATAACTATTTTTTTACTTTTCAGTATTGTAAAAAACCTTGTAATATTTCATTTTTTTGTCTTCATCGTAGCCTTGTTCTAAATAATCAGAAGAAGCATCGGGCGCATCAATATCAATTTTAATTTGGATGTTGGTGTCTAACTTAATTTCGGTTTTAAACTTGCTTTTTTCTTTCTTTAAAACAACGTCTGAAACTTCAAAATTATTACGGATTAAAACGTCGTTCAGCTTTTCAAAATGTTTTTTGTAGTCTTCAAACATTCCTTGATGTTTATCATCTTCAAAAACTTCTTCTTTAAACTTGTGATAGTCTACATCTTCATTTTCTTTGAAATAATCAACCGTGCTTGCTAAGAAATTACTTTGTTCTTTTTTACCAAATTCAGGCTTTATAATCTCTTCAGAAAAATCTTTACACATCTCTAAATAATTTTGAGTATGTAAATTTCTATCATCTGCAAATTTTGCGTTTAAGAAATTCTTAATCCAATATTGGGCATCGTAATTATTATTATCAACAGATAAAATTACGGTTCCTTCGGCATCGGTAGAGTTTACAATTAAACAGCCTTTGTCTAGTTTTTTGGTTGAAATTCCTTTTTGAACTACGACATCAAAACTTTCATCATCTAAATAGGTTTGTAAAAAATCAACCTTACTTTCAATTTTAAAAATTCCAACGGCATTGGTTAAAATATCTTTATATTCAATGTTTTCAAAGTAAACTACTAGCACATCGCCCGTTTTTATATTTGCCGAATTTGACTGCTCATATAAGTGGTTTACAATATTTTTTGAATGCTCAATAAAGGTAGCATTGTCATCAAAAATATCAGAAGTGTATTTGTTAATTTCGTTTAAACGAACGTCTGCATGATGGTTAAAACGGTAACTTTGGGTTACTGTTCCAAAGTTTTTTAATAAAAAAGGCATTAATAATTCATAGCTTTCTTCATCAAAACGAACTAAACTTTCTGAGAATTCATTTTTCCCACTATTATATTTATTCGCTACTTTATGAATAATACATTTGCTAATTTCTGCGCGTGTTCTTTTAATCATTTTCTTAAGTTATTGTAAGTTATTTGGATGACAAAAATAGAAAAACTAAAGGGTTAATTTTAGTTGTTCGGGTAGTAATTTAAAAGTCTTGCGATGATAAGGGGTAATCCCAAACTCACGAATTGCATTTCGATGTTCTTTTGTAGGGTAGCCTTTGTTTTTTTTCCACTTATACTGCGGATATTCTTTATCGATTTTTTCCATATAATCGTCTCGATAGGTTTTTGCCAAAATAGAGGCGGCAGCAATACTCATAAATTTGGCATCGCCTTTTACAATGGTTTGGTGCGGAATATCTTTATAAGGTTTAAATTTATTTCCATCGACAATTATAAATTCGGGTTGTGGCGAAAGCTTGGCAATAGCGCGTTGCATTGCTGTTATTGATGCTTGTAAAACATTAATTTGATCAACTTCTTGATGGCTTACAAATGCCACGGCATACGCTAGGGCATGTTTTTCAATATATGGGCGTAATTCTTGGCGTTTTTTTTCTGAAAGTTGTTTGGAATCGTTTAATAATTCATGTTTAAAGTTTTCAGGTAAAATAACAGCAGCAGCGACTACAGGGCCGCTTAAGCAGCCTCTACCAGCTTCGTCTGTTCCTGTTTCTAATGTGTATTGACTATAATTTAATTTCAGCATGCTACAAATTAACAGTTTTCAAAGAAATTATTCACATTTTTTGTCGTTTAATTATTTTACTTTTGTGCTTATGAAGAGAATTTTTATAGTGTTTTTTTGTTTACTAAGTGTTCAGTTGTTTTATGCTCAAATAAGGCAGTTAGATGGTGGGATGGCTAATTTTAATGGCGGTGGTTTGAATCAAAACTTAGATTCAATTTCTGATACTGAAATTAACGTAAAACTTAGTGGGAAAACCAAATATACCGATTATAAAATTATATCATTTAAAAACGATACCACCATTGTTGACACCACTTTAACCATTCAAAAACATTATAAATTCAATTTTTTAAGAAAAGATAATTTTGAGTTATTAGGTTTTCATAATCAGGGGCAAACGTTTACCAATTTAGGCTATGATTTTACCGATATTTCATCATTTCCTGACATTGGTTTTCGTGCCAAACAATTTAATTTTTTTGAAAAGGAAGATGTAAATTATTACCATGTACCAACGCCTACTACAGAGGCAATGTACAAAACAGGTTTGCAACAAGGGCAGGTGTTAGATATTTTATTTACAAGTAATTTTTCAAAGCGATTTAACGTAGGGGTTGCCTACAAAGGGCTTCGATCGTTAGGCGCTTACAGGCGTTCGTTGGTGAGTTCGGGTAATTTTAGGGTTAGTTTTAGGTATGAAAGCCCAAAACAGCAGTATGCGATTCGAGGTCATGCGGTAAATCAAGATATTTTAAACCAAGAAAACGGCGGTTTAACAGACGATTCATTAACTGCTTTTTTTAATGATGATCCTAATTTTAGTAAAGATAGAGGTAGGTTAGATACCAAATTAATCGATGCTCAAAATAAGCTAGATGCAAAACGCTTGTATTTTGAACATACCTTTAAATTACTAGCCTCTAAAGATAGTTTGCATCAAAAAGATTTTTCAAATTTAAAAATAGGACATTCATTTACTAGAAGTTCAAAACATTATACTTTTAATCAAATTACAGCAACGCCCCTTATTTTTGGAAAAACAATTTTAGCAAATAATATTAACGATAAAACCTCTTATTTACGTTATAATAATTCGGTTTTTTTAGATTTTAATTCAAAATATATTTTAGGGAAATTCAGTGTAAAAACAGGCTATACAACCTATAAATATGGCTACGATAATTTGCAAAATAATGTGGTAGGCATCACTAAAAATAAATTAATAGGAAAAGCGGTTTCTTTTGGTGCAAGTTGGAACGGAAAAATTAAAAACTTTCATGTAAACGCCCTTGCAAATATAACACCAGGCAATGCTAGGCTTTCAGGGAACAACTTAAAAGCCGAAGCTTTTTACAAAAAAGACAGTATTATTACTTTAAAAGCGCATTTAGAAATTAGCAATAAACGCCCAAATTTTAATTTTTTACTACATCAAAGTACTTATAACGATTATAATTGGGAACATAATTTTGAATTGGTAGGGACTAGAAATTTAGGAGGTGTTTTATCTTCAAAATGGATAAATGGTTCTTTAGATATTACCAATATTGACAACTACACCTATTTTGATCAAAATAATTTGCCAAAACAATTTTCAGGAAGTGTTAATTATTTAAAAGCGAAAGTTTCCAAAGAATTTACCCTAGGTAAATTTGCTTTAGACAACACACTGATGTATCAAAAAGTTGCCAGCGGAAATCAAGTTTTTAGAGTGCCCGAATTGGTAACACGAAACACCTTTTATTATTCCGATAGTTGGTTTAAAGGAAAACCATTATTTGTGCAAATAGGCGCAACCTTTAAATACTTTTCTAAGTATAAAATGAATGCTTATAATCCGTTATTGGCTGAATTTACCTTGCAAAATGATACCGAAATAGGATATCCAACAGTTGATTTATTTTTCAATGCAAGAGTGCGCCGAACTCGTATTTATTTTAAGGCAGACAACATCAGTTCTTTTGTGTTAGATAAAAATTATTTATCGGCACCAAATACCCCATATCGAGATTTTACCATTCGTTTTGGTGTGGTTTGGAATTGGTTTATTTAATAAAATAACGTTTTTTAAAAGTGATTTTATAAAGATAATCGAACTAATTTTATCTGATTATCTTCTATAAAAATTAATCAATTTAAGCAAATTAGTGTAATTTAACTACTTTTTTTGTTGCAAACTGATTCTATTTGCGTACTTCTTAGTAATATCGTAACATTACATATCTAAAAAAACTATAAATGCAAGACGGTAAAAACATCTCTGAGATTAAAACAGGCGACCAAAAAATAATTGAAAATAAAGAGTTAAATATCTGGGAAGCTTTAATTCCCGTGTTTGCTTTAATAGCAATGTTGGCGTATAATGTTTTTGTTTATGGAGATGATGCTTTGGGTGGAAGTAATCAATTTATTTTATTATTAGGAGGCGCTGTAGCCGCAATTGTAGGTTTTAAGAACCAGGTTTCTTATAAAAGAATGATGGAAGAAGTCGCCGAAAACATCAAATCAACCGCAGGAGCTATTTTAATTTTGCTGATGGTAGGTTCATTGGCAGGAACTTGGCTAATTAGCGGGATAATTCCTTCGATGATTTACTACGGATTACAAATTTTAAACCCCACCATATTTTTAGTAGCATGTTTAATAATTAGTGCTGTAATATCAATAGCGACAGGTAGTTCATGGACAACATCGGCAACCGTTGGTATCGCATTGGTAGGGATTGGTGATGCCTTAGGAATTTCATTAGGAATGACCGCAGGAGCTGTTTTATCGGGTGCTTATTTTGGTGATAAAATGTCGCCAATGTCCGACACTACAAATTTAGCGCCCGCAATGGCAGGAACCGATTTGTTTACCCATATCCGCTATATGACCTACACGACCATTCCGACTTTTATAATAACGATGATCTTTTTTATCATTTTAGGATTTACTCAAACAGCTACAGGCGAAGCTGACACACAAGGAATGCTTGCTGATATTGACAAAGCGTTTAATATTACACCTTGGTTATTTTTAGTACCCGTATTTGTAATTGTTTTAATAACCAAAAAAACACCACCTTTAATTGCTTTATTAGGAGGAACACTTTTAGGCGGAATTTTTGCTTTAATATTTCAACCAGATGTGGTGGCGCAAATTGCAGGGGTAAAAAGTTTAGATTTTAAATCGGCATATAAAGGTGTGATGCAGGCAATTACCGTAGAAACTTCAGTAGCTACCGATAACGAGGTTTTAAAAGATTTATTTACCGCAGGCGGGATGAAAAAAATGCTAGGAACGGTTTGGTTAATTTTATTAGCGATGGTTTTCGGAGGTATTATGGATGCCATTGGCGCATTGGCAAGAATAAGCAGTTTTATGCTAGGTTTATTTGATTCTGTTTTTGGATTATTTGCCAGTACAGTTGCAACCTGTATCGGTTTAAATTTTACAGCTTCGGATCAGTATTTAGCCATTGTAGTACCAGGAAAAATGTATGCAAAAGCCTATAAAAATAAAGGATTAGCCCCTGAAAATTTAAGTAGAACTTTAGAAGATTCAGGAACAGTAACCTCGGTTTTAATACCTTGGAATACTTGTGGAGCATATCATTCAGGTGTGTTAGGCGTACCAGTAGTTGATTACGCTTTCTTTGCCATGTTTAACTGGTTAAGCCCATTTATGACCTTATTATTTGCAGCTTTCAGAATAAAAATTAGAGAACTTGCAAAACCATCAAAAGAAGGTAGTCAAAAATAACATAAATCATCAAAAATAGTTAGATAAACACCAAAGCCTTACTTTAAATAGTGAGGCTTTTTTAGCGGTATCAACAAAAAACATTACAAAACAATAGTGTTTGAATTTTTAACCTGCCCAATAGTAAAAGTACTGTGAGTACTACCAATATGCTTTAAAGCAGTTAATTTGTGTACCATAAATTCACGATATTCATCCATATCTTTCACATAAATTTTAAGAATATAATCATAATCGCCACTTACATGAAAACACTCGGTTACTTCCTGTAATTTATTAATTTCTCGTTCAAAAACTAGAATATATTCCTTGGTGTGTTTCTCTAATTTTATATGACAAAAAACTAAAAAATCCTTTTCAATTTTATTTTTATTTAGCAAGGCAACATACTGGGTTATTACGCCTTCTCTTTCTAGTTTTTTAATTCGTTCATAAACCGCGGTTACCGATAAACCTAAATGCAAAGACAGCTGTTTGGTAGTTTGTTTGCTATCTTTTTGGAGTAATACTAAAAGTTTTTTATCAATTGTATCTAATTTCATTTGAAAATTTTTGCAGTTTAAAACATAAAGAAATAAAAAAACACTTTAAAATAAAGAAGACTCAAAATTAAATAAAATTAGCTTTAAACCTATAAATAACTTTCAATATTTCTATTGTTTTAAAGCAATTAAGCAGTGTTAACATCTTAAAATGATGCCTGTTAAAAAAAGTTTTTAACAGGAGTATAAAAACGAACTCCCTTCGCTTAATTTATGAGTTAATTTGATGAAAGATAACAGAAATTTAATTCGTATTTTTGAAGCTCAACAAATTCATTTTCCTGATGAAAAAAATTCAAATGGTTGACCTACAAGGTCAATATGCAAAAATAAAACCACAAGTAACCAAAGCTTTTGAAAACGTTTTAGACACCGCCTATTATATTGGAGGTCCTGAAGTTAAAGGGTTTGCTTCTGATTTAGAAAAATACTTAAACGTAAAACATGTAATTCCATGTGCCAACGGAACCGATGCTTTACAAATAGCGATGATGGGCTTAGGCTTAGAGCAAGGAGATGAGGTAATTACTGCCGATTTCACCTTTGCTGCAACTGTTGAGGTTATTGCTTTATTAAAATTAACCCCTGTTTTAGTTGATGTTGATGCAGCTACTTTTAACATGGATATTGAGGCTTTAAAAAAGGCAATTACGCCAAAAACAAAAGCCATTGTACCTGTTCATTTATTTGGGCAATGTGCCAATATGGAAGCGGTAATGCAAGTTGCCAAAGAACACAATTTATTTGTAATTGAAGACAACGCCCAAGCAATTGGTGCCGATTACACCTTTACCGACGGAACAAAGAAGAAATCCGGAACTATCGGAAACGTAGGAACAACCTCATTTTTTCCTTCTAAAAACTTAGGATGTTATGGCGATGGTGGTGCTATTTTCACCAATGATGACGACTTAGCACATACTATTAGAGGAATTGTAAACCACGGAATGTACAAACGTTATTACCACGATGTTGTAGGTGTAAATTCTCGTTTAGACAGTTTGCAAGCCGCTGTTTTAGAAATAAAACTTCCTTTATTAGACGGTTTTTGTGATGCTCGTAGAAAAGCAGCTACTTACTATTCGAATGCTTTTGCTAGCAATCCGAATATTATTACGCCAACAATTAGCGATTTTTCAACACATGTTTTTCATCAGTATACTTTAAAAATTACCAACGGAAAACGCAACGAATTACACCAGCATTTATTAGATAATAATATTCCAAATGCGATTTATTACCCTGTGCCATTACACGCTCAAAAAGCTTACAAAGACGAACGCTATAATGAGGCTGATTTTAAAGTTACAAATCAACTAATTGAACAAGTAATTTCATTGCCAATGCACACTGAATTAGATCAAGAGCAGTTGGTATTTATCACCAAAACTATTTTAGAATTTGTAGGCGAATAAAGCTGTAAATTAAATTATCAATAAAAAAATCATGAAAAAGATATTAGTAACTGGCGGATTAGGTTTTATAGGATCACACACCGTTGTAGAATTACAAAACAAAGGTTTTGAAGTCGTTATTATTGATGATTTATCAAACTCTAAAATAACTGTTCTAGATAAAATTACCGAAATAACAGGCGTAAAACCCGATTTTCATCAATTAGATTTGCGTATTAAACAAAACGTTACTAATTTTTTCAACAATAATACTGTTGATGGAATTATTCATTTTGCAGCCTTTAAAGCTGTTGGTGAAAGCGTTGAAAATCCGTTAGATTATTACGAAAATAATATCGGGAGTTTAGTGTATTTATTGCAAGAAATTAGAAACAGAAAACTAGATAATTTTATTTTCAGTTCATCTTGTACCGTTTACGGGCAAGCCGATGAATTGCCAATTACCGAAAATGCGCCTACAAAACCTGCTGAATCTCCTTATGGAAACACCAAGCAAATTGGTGAAGAAATTATAAAGGATAGCTGTAAGGCTTATAATATAAATGCCATTGCACTGCGTTATTTTAATCCGACAGGCGCGCACGACAGTCTTAAAATTGGCGAATTACCTTTAGGTGTTCCTCAAAATTTAATTCCGTATGTAACACAAACAGCCGCAGGGATTAGAAAAGAATTAGCTGTTTTTGGTGATGATTACGATACACCTGACGGAACAGCAATTCGTGATTATATTCACGTAGTCGATTTAGCAAAAGCACATATTGCGGCGTTAAATCGTTTATTAGAAAAGAAAAATAAAACTAATTTTGAATTTTTCAATGTAGGTACAGGAACAGGAAGTTCTGTTTTAGAAGTGATTAATACTTTTGAAAAAGTTACTCATAAAAAACTAAATTATAAAATTGTGGCGAAACGAGCAGGTGATATTACCGCCGCATATGCCGACACTACAATTGCCAATAAAGAGTTGAATTGGAAAACTGAAAAAACCTTAGAAGATGCGTTATTATCTTCTTGGAAATGGCAAGAAAAACAGTAATATAATTTATTTTTTTATAACAATTAAAAACAGGATTCAATATTTTTTATTGAGTTCTGTTTTTTTTATTAGAAGCAATTTCCCGCTTTCCGCACTCGCTTTTTTTGTTTTTTAAAAGAAAAACAAAAAAGAGCTCAAACAAAGCTTCAATCGGGGCTAGGCATTTGTACACTGTTTTAAATTTTTAGAGTCAGTTCGAGTGATTTTTTCCTTCAAAAAAATGCTATTGAGAACTTTTTTATCATCAAAATAAATGAAGATAAAACAATTCAAATTCTCGATACAATTTTAATTCCTTTTAGTCATTAAAATCACTCGAATTGACAAGAATTGACAAGAATCATCAAAAAAAAGAGAATAACGACGGAAAATCAGGATGCGAACCTGAAATAAATTCAGGTTGACAGATGCTATTCCTTATTTTTCTGTCATATTTTTTTTAAAAATAAAATTTAAAGCAGCTTTTAGGTTAACACACTAAAAACAAACTACTGCTAACATAAATCATTCATTTTAAACATATTTAAGCCGAAATAAGGCAGTGTTTTAATTATTCCTTATCTTTTTACTAACATTAACATCAAAGAAATAGCTCAGTTTTGTAGCAACAAAAATTAACAAAAACATCTAATGAAAACATTTCAAAAAATTATTTTAAGCACTTTAAGTGTTTTAGCAATCGGTTGTCAAAATGAAGATGAACCTGTAAAAAAAATAATAAATACAAACGTAAATTTTAGTTATAAAACAAGTATCAAAATTGGTGGTGAAGGCGCTTCAGAAATTTCGGCATTCGATAAGATATCGAAAAAATTATTTACGGTTAATGTGGAATCTCAAGAAATTTCTATAAATGATATTTCTGATTTAAATAATCCTAAAAAAGAAAAAATAAATTTAACTGCTTACGGTTCGCCAAACAGTGTTGCCGTTCTTGATGGAAAATTAGCCGTTGCCGTAGAAGCAACAATCAAACAAAATGCAGGGAAAATTTTACTATACAATACTGCCGATAATAAACTAATAAGTCAATTTACTGTAGGCGCATTGCCCGATATGCTGGCATTTTCACCCGATGGAAAAACAATTGTTTCTGCTAACGAAGGCGAGCCAAACGATGATTATACAAACGACCCAAAAGGAACTATAAGTATTATTAATATCGAAAATAAAGAGGTTACTACTTTAAATTTTGATGCTTTTAATTCAGATGAAAGTGCGTTAGAAAAAAATGGATTTCGAGTTTTTGGACCAAATGCTTCTTTATCGCAAGATGTAGAACCTGAATATGTTGCTATTTCTGATGATTCTAAAACTGCTTGGATTTCTTTACAAGAAAACAATGGAATCGCAAAAGTAAACTTAGCTACCAAAACAATTGAAGCAATTTATCCTTTAGGTTTTAAAGACTACAACCTTGCTAAAAACAGCATTGATGCTAGTGATAAAGACGATAAAAAAGAATTAAAAAATTGGCCAGTAAAAGGAATGTATCAGCCAGATGCTATTAAATATGCAAATATTGGCGGCGTTGATTATATTTTTTCTGCAAACGAAGGAGATTCTAGAGATTATAAAGGTTTTAGCGAAGAAGTTAGAATGGATGAATTAACCTTAGATGAAACTGTTTTCGATGCTTCATTAAATTATTTAGACAAAGCAAATTTAGGAAGATTAAAAACCACTACCACTTTAGGTGATGTCAATAATGATGGAAAAGTAGAAACACTTTACAGTTNNTATCGGTAATGAGCGTTATATTTTATTTGTTGGTTTAGAAAGAAACGATCAAGTTATGGTGTATGATGTAACAAATCCTACTGCTCCTGTATTTTTAGATATTTTATCTCATACTGGCGATGAAGGTCCTGAAGGTTTATTGGCAATATCAGCAGCAGATAGCCCAACAGGAAAAGCCTTATTAGTGGTTTCTAATGAAGACAGCGGAACGGTTACTTTTTACGAAAACAACTAATATTTATTTTCTTTAAATAGTAATAAACATAGTATTAAACACAAAACAAAACCTCCAGCTAAGTAAATAGTTGGAGGTTTTTTATTGAATAATTAGGTGTAAAATAATCTTAAATTTCAGTTGACTCTACAGGTAAAACAGCTGCGCTTGCGGCAACGCTTCTATCTATTTTACGCATTAATCCTTGTAACACTTTACCAGGACCAACTTCAATAAACTCAGTTCCTCCATCGGCAACCATTGCCTGAATACACTGCGTCCATTTTACAGGAGCAGTTAATTGGGCTATTAAATTTTCTTTAATTTCCTCAGGACTAGTTACTGCTTTTGCCACTACATTCTGATATACAGGGCAAGTTGGCTCACTAAAAGTAGTTTCTTGAATTGCTTTTGCTAATTCCTCACGAGCAGGTTCCATCATTGGTGAATGAAATGCTCCTCCAACAGGTAACATAATAGCTCTTTTTGCACCTTTTTCTGTTAGTACTTCACAGGCTTTTTCAACGGCCGTTACTTCTCCTGAAATTACTAATTGCCCAGGGCAGTTATAATTTGCCGCCACTACAATACCATCAATTTCGGCACAAATATCTTCAACAATTTTATCTTCTAAACCTAAAACAGCTGCCATGGTTGATGGCTTTATTTCACAGGCTTTTTGCATTGCCAAAGCTCTTTTTGAAACTAAGGTTAAGCCATCTTTAAACGATAAAACACCGTTTGCTACCAATGCTGATAATTCTCCTAAGGAGTGTCCTGCAACCATTTCTGGTTTAAAATTATCGCCTAAAACCTTTGCTAAAATTACCGAATGTAAAAAAATAGCTGGCTGAGTTACCTTTGTTTGTTTTAATTGTTCGGCTGTACCTTCAAACATTACGTCTGTAATACTAAAACCTAATATATCGTTTGCGCTTTCAAATAGCTCTTGGGCTAAAGGATATTTTTCATATAAATCTAATCCCATTCCTGTAAATTGTGCTCCTTGACCTGGAAAAATATATGCTTTCATCTGTTTATTTGTTGTTTGTTATGCTATGCAAACATACACATTTTAAAAATTTATCGTTAATGAGTTAATGTATTAAGTTCGGTTTTATAAAATGATGCACAAATACCTAGCCCCGATTGTAGCAATTGTTTGAGCTCCTTTTTTTTCTTTTAAAAAAAAGAGCGAGTGCGAAAAGCGGGAAATAGCTCCAAATAAATAGTTATAGTGTTTTGAAAAAAATAAGTAACAATTGCACTAGAAATTCCTACTTTTGATACTCAAATAAAATTATGATAAGTAAATCTTTTTATCGGTTAATTAAAAATTATTTTTCAACCTCAGAAGCATTAGCAATTAACTTAAATTTGATAGCAAACTTACTTGTTATTGGAATTTTAGGCTATATTTTTTTTAAATTATTCCGTCATTATGGAACGCGATTTGTAAAAAAACTAGTATCAAAAACAAGCACTAATTTTGATGATTTTTTATTGAATAATCGGGTGTTTTTAAATGCTTCTCGAATTGTAGTTTTTTTATTCTTATATTCTTTACTAGCTCCTCTTTTAGTTGATTTTCCTAATGTTTTAAACTATGGACAACGTTTTATTAATTTAGCTATTTTACTTTCAATCATCTGGTTTGTTCGAAGTATTTTATTAACAATTAAAGATTTTTTAAGAACTTTAACCGCCTTTAAAGACAAGCCTTTAGAGAGTTATGTTCAAATTTTTATGATTGTTTTATGGATTATCGGTTTTATTATTTCTTTTTCAATTGTTACAGGAAAACCATTGATTCGTTTTTTAACGGCTTTAGGAGCTTTTTCGGCGGTATTATTACTTATTTTTAAGGATACAATTTTAGGTTTTGTAGCAAGTATTCAAATAACGGTAAACGATACGGTGCGTTTAAATGATTGGATTACCATTGATAAATACAATGCCGATGGAAATGTAACGGCAATTAATTTAGCCTCGGTAATTGTGCAAAATTTTGACAATACCGTAACGAGTATTCCTACGTATTCGTTGATTTCTGAATCGTTTAAAAACTGGCGTGCCATGGATAATTCTGGCGGACGTAGAATAAAACGCTCGGTATTAATTAAAATAAATAGCATTGAATTTTTAACAGATGCCGATGTTGCTCATTATAAAAAAATAGCGCTAATTTCTGATTATGTAAGCGAAGCTTATAGCGATGTGCAAGCTTATAATACTACAAATAATATTGATAAATCGATTTTAATTAACGGTAGAAACTTAACTAATTTTGGGATGTTTCGTAAATATTTAGACGAATATTTAAAACAACATCCGAAGATAAATCAAGAATTATTGTTTATGTCTCGTCAATTACAGCCTACCGAAAATGGTATTCCGTTAGAAATATATGCGTTTTGTAAAAATAAATCGTGGGTTGCTTATGAACGAGATATGGCAGATATTTTTGACCATATTTTGGCAAGTGTATCGTATTTTAATTTAGAAGTTTTTGAAAGCCCTACAGGAACGGATATTTCAACTCTTAAACAATAATCATTTATTTTGATGCTAAATTTTAAAAAAAACGGTTCTTTATGGCAGTTAGCTGCCCGAAAATTCCTCGAAAGTAAAACAGGGGTTTTTAGCTTTTTATTTATCGTTTTCTGCGGATGTATGGCTGTTTTCTGTTATCTAATTGCGCCTGATAATAGCAATTCTGCAAATCAGATGCACTTAGAAATTCATTCAAAATCACCAGGTTTTTCAGTACAAATGCTTAGTATTCCATCAAAATCAAAAGAAAAACAATCGTGGTTTTCGGTTTTTATCGATGGAAAAAAAAATGTTGCTACGGAAATTCCTATAAAATCGTATGTAATAAAAGGGCATCAATTAGAAATTGTAAAATATTCAGATGGTTTATCAAAAGCATATCCGCTGTCTTTATTTAAAAATAAATCGGAAAAATATATTCAACAAAAAACATTTTGGTTTGGCACCGATAAATATGGGCGCGATTTATTAAGTAGGCTGTTAATTGGCGCACGAATTTCATTTTTCATCGGATTTATAGCTGTTTTTATATCGCTTTTAATCGGTATTCCTGTTGGAGCAATTGCAGGTTATTTTGGTGGGAAAACAGATGCTTTTATTATGTGGATTATTAATATTACTTGGTCTATTCCTACATTATTATTGGTAATCGCTATTACTTTAGCTTTAGGAAAAGGTTTTTGGCAGGTGTTTATCGCCGTAGGCTTAACCATGTGGGTGGAGGTTGCTCGTGTAGTACGTGGGCAGGTAATTACCACCAAACAGCAACAGTATGTAGTGGCGGCAAAGGCCTTGGGTTTTTCTGATTTTCGAATTATTTTCAAACATATTTTACCCAATATTTTAGCGCCGATTATTGTGATATCAGCTGCTAATTTTGCCGCAGCTATTTTAATTGAAAGTGGCTTGAGTTTTTTAGGAATCGGTGCGCAACCTCCAACACCATCGTGGGGCGCGATGATTAAAAATCATTATAATTACATCATTTTAGGAAAGCCTTTTTTAGCCTTAATCCCAGGGTTGGCAATTATGAGTTTGGTAATGGCTTTTATGCTAATAGGAAATACACTTCGTGATGCTTTGGATGTAAAGGGGTAGTTTTTTTGGGGTTTAAAATACATTTATATTTATTTACTCTAAATAAGAATAAGTTGTATTTTTGCATCCAAAAATAACTAAAATGAAAATATATAAAATTTTATTAATAACATTATTCTCGGTATTTAGTGCGTATTCACAAAATGTACTAACAGGAACTATTACTGATACGCATGGAGAGGGAATTGTAGGGGCTGCTATTTTTATAAAAAAAATAGAAAAAGGAACAACAGCAAATATTGAAGGAAAATACGAACTTAAAAATTTAGAAAAAGCAACGTATTTAATAACGTTTCAATCTTTAGGATACAAAACAGAAGTTAAAAATATCATTATCAATAAAAATACTACAATCCTAAACATAACCTTAGAAGAGGATTCTAGTAAATTAGATGAAATTGTTGTTTCTGCAGGAAGAACTTCAGAAAAAATTTCAGAAATACCTGCTTCTATTACAATTGTAGGAACAAGGGAGTTGGAAAAATTAGGTACAACGACTACGAATATTAATGATATTTTAGAGTTTTCTGTCCCTGGTTTAGCTTCTAGTACAGGAACTTATTCTAATTGGGGGCAAACACTTCGTGGTAGACAACTGCTAGTAATGGTAGATGGAATACCGCAATCTACACCTCTTAGAAATGCTAAAGTGGGTTTAAAATCTTTAAATCCAAATGATATTGCTAGAGTTGAAGTTATAAAAGGAGCTACTGCTATTTATGGTAATGGTGGAGATGGTGGTATTATAAACTATATTACAAAAAAGCCAAATAAATATAAAAAATTAAGCGGTAAAACGAATTTGTGGCAAACAGCAAACTTAAAAAGAGTTAAGGATGCTTTAGGTTGGGGAGCATACCAATCTTTATCAGGAAATATGAATGACTTTTCATATTATGCCTCTGGAAGTTACGAGCAAACTGGTAATAAATATGATGCCAATGGCGAAGTATTACTACCTACTTATGGTTTAGATAACACAAAAATATTTAGTGGTTTATTAAAATTAGGCTATCAACTTAATGACAATCAAAAATTAAGTTTAATGGCGAATCATTATCAAACTCGTCAAAACACTCCTTTTGTCGCTACATTAGGTTCAATAACGGTATTAAATAAAGAAGGAGATTACAAAATAACTCCAGGAAAAGGAATATTACCAACATCAACAAATCCGATACTAGGTAGTGAAACAGGAGTTACCACTACAAATGCACAATTAAAGTATCAATTATCTGATATTTTTAACGGTACAACAAATTTAGATACTGATGTATTTTATCAAAAAAGTAAAAATATATTTTTCTATTCTCCTAGGTTTGTTGGTGGTGGACAGTCTGTTGTAAATTCAGAAAAAATAGGTTTTAGACCTAATTTTCATACTGTTTTAAACATCGATTCTCCCGTAAATACGTCTTTTACTTATGGTGTTGATATTTTAAAAGATAAAACAAACCAAGGGTTATTAGATGGACGCTTATGGGTTCCTAATTTAAATTTATTTAGCTACGCACCATATTTGCAAGCTAAATTTAAATATAATCAAGATTGGGTTTTTAAAGCAGGTGTACGTTACGATGCGATGAATCTTAAAATTGAAAATTTTACTACATTACCTTACTCATCTAAGTCAGATAATAATTTTACAGATCCTGTTAATGTTATTGGTGGTGATTTAGATTTTAAAAATACCGCGATAAACTTAGGGCTTAGATATATTAAAAATGATGAATTTATACCTTATGCAAGTTATTCTCAAGGGTTTTCTCTACCTGATTTAGGTAGAACATTAAGAACTGCAATGGCTGATAATGTAAATCATTTAGATATTAACGCGATCAAAACAAACAATTACGAATTTGGATTTTTATCAAAATTTAAGCACGTACGTTTCGAAGCTGTAGGTTTTTATAGTACTTCAAACTTCGGGTTGGGGCTTATTTTTAACGATGATATTAATCGGTTTGAACAATCTAAAAATCCTCAAAAAATATATGGAGCCGAAGTTTCTACTGATTTTACTTTCTTAAATGATAAATTACAATTTGGTGGTTCGTATTCTTTTGTTGAAGGATTAAAACATACTCCAGGAAATCCAAATGACTTAAGCTACATTGGTGGTGATGTTGTTTCTCCTCCTAAAACGACTGCATATATTAATATTCAACCAATAAAAAACTTAACATCATCAGTGCGTTTAATTTATACGGGTAATCGTAATCGATTTAATCCGAAGGAAAAAGAAGGTATATATTCTTATAATTATAGAGAAGTACCTGTAAAAGGATACACAATGCTTAATTTTTCAAGTACATATACTGTAAAAAATAATATAAAATTATCGGTTGCGGTAAATAACTTATTAAATGAGTTCTTTTTACCTGCAAGAGCACAATGGGCAGCCCCATTAAGAAGTCAAACTAGCGCAGGTGAAGGAATAAATGCTAAACTAGGAGTGGTTTATGAATTTTAGAAGAAAATAATTAAATAAATAATTTTATCAAAAAAAGCGAATGATTTTCATTCGCTTTTTTTTAATATGTAACGAAGTAAATGAAACCCTATAAAATAATTAAAATACTTCATTTATGGCTTGGTTTAACTGTTGGACTTATTGTTTCTTTTTCAGGAATAACAGGCTCTTTATATCTTTGGCAACCTGAAATTGCTGCTTATTTAACAGCTAAAGAATTAAATATTGATACTTTTAATAAAACAAAGATACCTTATCAAAAAAATATTCAGACAGTCGCTAAACTAACAGAAATACATGGTGATTCTATCAAAAAAATACAACTTCCTTATCGAAAAAATAATTACATTATTTTAACTTTTTTAAACGGAACAACTTCTTATTATCATCCTGAAAAGGGTGTTTATTTAGGAAGTAATTTAAAAACAAACTCCTTTTTTGAAACACTGTTACAACTTCATAGAAACTTATGTTTTAAACCTTATGGAAGTTATATTATAGGAGTGTCATCTCTTATTTTTTGCTTTTTGATATTAATTTCAGGGTTTTTATTGTGGCGTAGGAGCTATAAAAAAAGATGGAAAAAAGGGTTTACGATAAATTGGTATTCTTCTAAAAAGAAATTTAATTATAATTTGCATAAAGTAGCAGGAATTTATTTTATAATTCCATTAATAATGCTTTCTTTTTCAGGAGCATATTTTACTTTTTATAAAGAATATAGAATATTATTATCGGCATTACCAGCGTATAAAATAGCAGAAAATTCTAGTATTCATAAAACCAAAATAGGCGGTTTTTTCGATATTGAAAAGCAAACAAAAAGGTTATTTCCTGATGATAAACTTTGGTCAATATATTATCCTTCAAAAAAAGATGAATATTATCGATTTAGGTTTATAAACACGCTTAAAATTGAAAGTGGACTTAGAAAATCAACAGATATTTTTACAGATAAAAATTTAACAATAGTTAAAATAAATTCTTTTTATAAAAATCCATTATCTTTGAGAATAACAGCACAAATGTATCCAATTCATATTGGCGAATCATTCGGCTTTTTTCATCGTATTTTAGTTTTTATTACAGGGTTTATTCCACTGATTCTTTACATAACAGGAATTCGTTTTTATTTATATAAAAAACGTAGATAATCCATTATTAAAAATGATTTTTGAAAACAGTTTGACTGAATTTCAATATTATAAATTATGATGTACTTTTGTTATTAAAAAAGAACAGATGAGTTTTAGCGTACAATTTAAAACACGATGGGCCGATTTTGATGCCAATATTCATATGCGTCATACCGCATACAACGATTATGCAGCCGAAGTTAGATTGCGTTTTTTTAAAGAACACAATATTTCTATTCAAGATTTTACTAAAGAAAAAACAGGTCCTATTTTATTTGAAGAAAACACCAAATTTTTACGTGAAGTTCACATGGGAACTGATATTTCGGTAAATCTTAAAATTATTGGATTATCAAACAAAGGCGAGCGTTGGAAAATTCAACATGAAGTTTTTAATGAAAAAGGCGATTTATCGGCAGTAATTACCGTGTATGGAGCTTGGTTAGATTTGGTAAAAAGAAAATTAACGGTTCCGTCTGAAAAATTTCAAACAATTTTCAATAAAGTAGAAAAAACAGCCGATTTTCAAGAAATTATCTTAAAATAATAGTAAATAATATTTAATGAGTATATCTAAAAAAATAAAATTAATTGTAGCAATTATTGTCCTTATTACTGGGTGTTTATTAAAACAAACTCCTGGCGATACTACCACAGATGTTACACGAAATCCTAGTGGATTTAATTATTTACCAACTTCAACAACGGGCGTTATTGTAAAGCATGATGGGTATCAATTATCGTATAACGAAAAACATGAACAGGCAGAATGGGTGGCGTATTCTTTAAGTAAAAATGATATTAAGACCACTAAAATTAAGCGTCCTTATTTTATTAATGATCCGAAGGTAAAAACACGGTCGGCAAATTATAAAAGTTATAAAAAATCAGGGTATGATAGAGGTCATTTATGCCCTGCTGCCGATAAAAAATATTCGGTAGAGGCGTATAATGAAACTTTTTATACCTCTAATGTTACGCCACAAAGACACAGTTTTAATGCAGGAATTTGGCTTCGATTAGAAGAAAAAACGCGTTATTGGGCTAAGAAATATCAAAATATATATGTGGTAACAGGTGGTATTTTACAAGATGATTTAAGAACAATAGGACGCGATAAAGTTTCTATTCCTAAAGAGTTTTATAAAATAATTGTAGATTATACAAACCCAAACAAAGCTAAAGCAATTGCTTTTTTAATGCCTCATAAAAAAAGTAAAAAACCGTTGTATGAATTTGTGGTTTCTATTGACGCCTTAGAAGCAAAAACAGGAATCGATTTTTTCC